>JARYGA010020725.1:0-37811 GCA_030545235.1 Helianthus tuberosus
CGGGGAAAAAGCCCTTGATCAAGAGTTGATCTCCGGCACAAAAAACCCCGGGTGATGGAAACTACCGATCACCAAGCTCAAATAAATGAATAAATGTTTACAACTTCGGATAGTAACGAGCTAGGTACAAGGATCACTAGAATGTAACGTGTAAAAGGTGTATGAAATCGCTAAGTGTTTGGACGAGAGCTGGTATGAGCGTTTGTACGAGTGTGTGTGTAACTCAGAAAATGACTAAGTGTTTTTCTACTAGCTCGTTACCCCTTTAAAATAAGAAAATAACTAGCTAACAAACTTTCCGACTTTCGTGCCATGCCTCCACGTTCTCCACAACGTCTATTTTTGGCCAAGCACGTGCAGAATAGTTTGGGAATATTCTCCAGGAATGTCGCCAAGACTTGGTCAAGCTTGTTATACCTGCGAGGTAGTATAAAACATAAACAAACAATCGTCAGTACGAGGATCCTTAAAGTGATCCATGATCCTGATCCTGAAGCTCTTCTGAGGATCACCGCCTGTCACAGAAGTAAGGATCACTAATTAGGATAACGAATAAGGATCACTAATTGTTAGAAAATCCTCCCCTAACAAAGGCTAAGTAGTATTTCAGCCTTAGGAAAGGCTTCTTCGGGTGAAGATGTAGTATGCGGTGTTCACACAAAGTTGTAGCTTTTAACGACTTCGATCGAGAGTATCAAGTTAGCCCGATATAAACCACGCTGGGTTCGTACGAGTCGGCTTGTTGGTACTTAGACTATAGACTAGGTCAATTTCTAAGACGTCGACCCGGACTAGGTCGAGTCTGGCCTAATTCCCTATAGTTATGGCTCTGATACCAATCTGTCACACCCCAACCGATGGCGGAATCATCGGGGCGCGGCACTAGGCGAATCAGATTGCTCAAGGGAATCCATAACAACTATATTGCGATAATATTTAATACATTCGTTATCCCATACTAACAAATAATACAATCACATAAGTTATCACAGATTTCTTGTCCTCTAGAACAATACAAATCCGACAACCTAGATTTTAGTTGAGTTTCTAGACCTCCTAGCTTGATTTGATATAGTCTGCGATCTAACCTGCAACATACGTTAAAATATTTGTCAATACAAAAGTATTGGCGAGTATACAGGTTTGATAAGTAGCATAATAGATAAAAAGTGTAGCGAATTTCCATATGCAAAAACGTAACACACGACATACATACTCACAAAGCTGATACTCCCAGCTAAGTCCTCGATGCTCGAATATGCGATGGCAAACTAGACCCCGTCGGGCGCAATAGTACTATACTAGTCATGGTGGGACGTCGCGAGTATAAGCCCTAGCACATATGCAACTAGCATCACGTATATCTATGCATAACAGTTATTCGCAAGTGATAATTCGATTGAGAGAATAATTCGTTTGATAAGTTTGATTTGTTAGAAACGTATGTTACACCCAAAATACGATTAAAAAGGGTTCAAGTATACTCACAGTGCGTAGTTGGTAAGTAAATACAACTTGATTTGGGCTGCGTCTGAGTTATCCTGATCGAATGAGAGTGCGTTAAACGGTGGCGGGTGAAACAAGTGACTATTGACCATTCGGTCGGATGGAAATCCTGCAGGATGGTCATTCGTTTGAATGAGGAGTTGGTCCAGTCGTATGGTGCGGACATGTCATCCGTGCGGACATGTCATCCGTGCGGACATGTCATCCGTGCGGACATGTCATCCGTGCGGACATGTCATCCGTGCGGACATGTCATCCGTGCGGACATGTCATCCGTGCGGACATGTCATCCGTGCAGACATGTGATCCGTGCGGACGATACGTCTGCTTCGCGTCCTGAACACTGTTTCCGAGTGTTTAACGGAAGGAATACGTTCGTTTTTACTAGGGTAGTGTAATTTCGCACTAACACTTGAAATTTCATCAGTTCCGACCCGTTCTATCGGCCAGGAATCACCCTGTTCCATCAGATCTGGTCGTTCTTGATGGTTTTTCATGGTTAACTCGAAATCGCACAGTTCCTTGTCTAGATGCACAGATTTAGGTGAGATTTGTTATCAAAACAAGTGGAAATCACCCAGATCTGAGTCGTTTGTAGTGGAATGAGGCCACAACTTGAAGTTCATAAGAACTCTTGGTGACATCACCTCAAAACGCCTCAAATCGGCAGGTTTCACGGTTAGAAATCGAGTTTTAAAAGATAAAATGATGTAGAATGGAGTGTAGATCATAGAAGTACAAGTTTCTAGGTTGAAATCTTACCGGAACCGCGAGGAATCGAGAGAAAAGGGCCTTGAAGCGTGTCTGGTTGAGTGGGAGCTGTCACATCACTGTGCAAGTGATGTGACATGGTATTTATAGGCGAAAGTGGAGAAGGGAGTCACAGGTCCGGATTGCTGTCCGTCCGGATTGCTGTCCGTCCGGATGGCTGTCCGTCCGGATGGCTGTCCGTCCGGATGGCTGTCCGTCCGGATGGCTATCCGTCCAGATGGCTATCCCGACGTGATGAATTTCTTCGTTTTTAATAGTTTCGATAGTTTTCGAAGTACGTGCTTTCCATACTTAATTTATATCATTATTATATACGTATATATATCACTAGGGGTCGTATTTACGTATCCATATTCCAAAGTTTCGATATAACAATCGGTTTTCGTTTGAGTATGCGGTTATTAGCGACGTTTCACAGCCATCAATGAGGGTAGTATAGGTCCTTTCTTGATGTCATCGTGAACGTTATTTCGTGTGGTGCCACAAAGACTGACGGGGTACCGTTTACTCGTATTGTCATCATCGTCATGGCGACTGGAGCTACAGCACTCACCCGAGAGTCCTTGTTAGCGTTAATTGCCTGCGGTTCGACACACCACGCCCACTGAGAAGGGTAGAATAGGTCCTCACTCAATGCCTCTGTGAGCGTTAGTGTTTGTGATAACAGTGTAGTATAGTGATATTGTATCTCGAAAATATGCGATTTTCCTTCGAATAGCGATATATGCGATATAGTTACATTATGATCCGAATCTCTGGTGCTAGGCGTAACGAGTATATCGAGTAGTAACAACGCACAAAAGTGCGGGTTGTTACACATCCTAATCCTAGTTTTGAAGCATCACAGTAAACTTCAAAATCTTCAGTTCCTTCTGGCAAAGCTAGGATTGGGGCATTTGTTAACTTTTGCTTTAAAATCCTAAAAGCTTCTTCTTGTTTAGGTCCCCATTCAAAATTAACTGCTTTACAGGTTAGCTTAGTTAATGGTACAGCTATCTTGGAAAAATCCTTAATAAACCGTCTATAATATCTGGCTAAACCTATAAAACTTCTAATTTTCATTGCTGATTGTGGAACCTTCCATTTGGTGATCGCTTCTATTTTAGCAGGATCTATGTGAATACCTTCGTGATTCACCATGTGTCCTAAGAATTGCACTTCTTGCAGCCAAAATTCACATTTCGAGAATTTGGCGTAAAGCTTTTCTTTTCTTAACAAAGTTAAGAGTGCAAGCAAGTGCTGACAATGTTCGTCCTGACTTTTGGAATAAATAAGTATATCGTCGATAAAAACAATTACAAATTTATCCAAGTACGGTTTACAGATTCTATTCATCATGTCCATGAATGCGGCAGGTGCATTCGTTAATCCGAAGGGCATGACTGTAAACTCGTAATGACCATACCTAGTTCTGGAAGCAGTTTTAGGTGTGTCTTCTTTTTGTACTTTCAACTGATGGTATCCGGAGCGTAAATCGATTTTAGAAAAATATCTAGCTCCTTGAAGTTGATCGAAAAGATCATCAATCCTAGGTAATGGGTATCGATTCTTAATTGTAACCTTATTCAATTCTCTATAATCAATATACATTCTCATCGAACCATCCTTCTTCTTTACAAACAACACTGGTGCTCCCCAAGGGGATGAACTAGGTTGTTGTTTTGGTAAAAAATTACCGAAGCAATTAAGTGATCAAATTAGTTAAGTGAGGTAGTGTGCTAAAAAGTGTGTTGAAAATATGCTGGTTAAGTTGTTTGAAAAAACAGTATTCAGGATACGGCTCAGGATATTGAGCTGTATCTACGATCAAACAATGAGCAAAAAGTAAAGGGGGTGACACGAGATATATGAGGAAAGCCCTTGATCAATCTAGATCGCCGGCATAAAACCTCGGGAGCTGACAATCGCAGCTGCCTTGTTCTTCTTATTGCTTTAAACGTCAGGATACAGTGCAGGATATTGACCAGATCGCTAAGTGTTACAACGCTTTTGTGCGAAAATGAAAATTGCTAGAGAACAAGTGTAAGAGTGTAGTGAGTGTTGATGTGATGTCCTATTCGATCTGATATACCCACCTATTTATAGTAACGAATTACAAACGAAAATTCCTATAAATATGGGATGCTCCGAATATTCCATTGTTAACGTTGTAGACCGAGTAATGCGGCTTCAACGTCTTTATTTGAACGAATTGGACCGAGTCTTCCGCGGAATGAGTCCTTGTGAACGTTGCTAGCTTCTAATCCGCGTACCTGCACATAATCCGTTAGTGATCCTGAGGATACCATTCAGGATGTTACCAATATCCTGAATCAGCATCCCGGATGATAACAGATATCATATAACCAAGATGTAACCCAAGATATTTCTCAGGACATGGGCTCAGAATTTCACCCATAACAATTGTCCCCAAAAATGTTACCGTTTAGTATCCTGCCACTAACGGTTACATTTTTCACAGAGATCGAGGCAATTAAGAGATAAGACCCATGATGTGACCGTTTGCAACTACTCAGCCTATATTTACTCATTGCACCCTATATCTTCTCATCCCCATCTCTTTTTTAATCACTACCGATAAAGAAAAAGGTAAACATTCTCTCTCTAATCTTCATCTTCATCCTCCTTTTCTGGTCAAAAAATCAGGCGATCAAATGCCGAGACAGACAAGATCCAGTTCTGGTGATTCGGCTCCCACATTTATCCAGCAGAATCTTATCCAAGAACCGGAGAAAGAGATATGCTCTTTTGATAGTGCCCACTTGTCGGCTCTCAAATCCTCCGGTATCTTTCCGGAAGGAACGGTATTCCGGCCGTTCGACCGGGAAATCCGGTCGGATATGGTCTCCAATGAGTGGTTGTGCTTTAGTGCCTTTCCCTTCACCTTAGGGTTACAGTTCCCCTTTCCAGACTTTATCACCGAATTCTTCAACATTACAAAAATCTCTTTTAGCCAAACAATGCCGATGCTTTGGCGTGTTCTGTCCGTTCTTGACCAGATCAAGAAAAACCACATCCCTGATCTTTTTGTTCATGATCTCCCCCTAGCTTACCGGCTTAGATGCCACGGATCATGTAGATTTTTGTTTTATTCCACCTCCGGCAACCCGCTGATACTTCGTGCCACCAGGAACGAGGATAATTGGCAATCTAAATTCTTCTTTGTAAAAAGAGACTCAATTTTTGGTGGAACGGAATATCCGGTGAAATGGTTGAAAAAGGGTAGGATTTAGGGTTTAAGGATGATCCTGCCTCTTATCCTGTTCCATATCCTGAACTGATCAACTTTCTTTTTTCTGCTGTGCACGCAGCTGATTTTAGGAAGATTGCACCTCCCCTTGTTGATTCACAAAAAAGGATTGACGCCATCAGACTCCTACCAGAGGCTGAAAGAAGTTTCAACCCGTCTCCACCATCTCCAAGTCCTCTTTCTAGTGCAAACATGTCTGGTAAAGGTCCTGCAAAATATCCTGTACATACATGTCTTTATTTGATATACTTAGGAGAAATTTTACTCCCTGTATGCAGACTCCAGCAAGGTTCCAGTCTACCTAGACCTTGACGAACTTGACTGTTATGGGCCATTTTCTGAGTGTACATGCTGACTAATATCCTGCTTTTTATTGTTTCTCTATGGTCAGGATACTGGACGGGGATATTGCTAACATCCTGAGTGATATCCTGAGGTATATCGAATTAATCACGTGCAGGTTAAAGAATGGGACTTGCTAACGGTCAAATGGACTTCATTTCCTCAAGACTCGGGCGTGTTTGTTAAAGGAGAGACGTTGAGCCCGAAAGACTAGGTCTCCAACGTTCGACTAAGGAATATTCGTTGGATCCCGGTTATGTAGGATAGTTAGTTACATTTGTTTTACTATAAATAGATGGGGGCGGATCAGATTAGGTCACTCAACTCACACATTTTCGAACACTTTCTCTCTAGCTCATCGCAAACACTACACACAACACTTGTATTACATTGTAACACGTAGTCGATCCGCACCACATCCTGCACTGTATCCTGATACTTGAAGTAATAGAAGAACAAGGCAGCTGCGATTGTCAGCTCCCGAGGTTTTATGCCGGCGATCTAGATTGATCAAGGGCTTTCCTCGTACATCATGTGTCCACCTTTACATTTTCGCTCATTGTTTGATCATAGATACAGCTCTATATCCTGAGCCGTATCCTGAAACTGTTTTCATATCTAATTTTGTTAATACATTTTTCACACATATTTCTAGCACACTACCTCACTTAACTAATTTGATTACTTAATTTCTTAGGTAATTTTTGACCAAAACAATTTGGCGCCCACCGTGGGGCAAGTGGTGCTACCTTTACTAAAAATCTTTGTAAAATCGTTAATCGGTTTTCTATTTTCAAAACTTTTTACCACATTGTTTACAATGGCCTCAAGATCAAACATGAGCTCTTCCACTATGTCTGCTACAACCTCTGCTACTACTGGTTCGGTGCTTCCACCACCTCCTCCAAGGATGCCGTTTTCTTCACAATCTCAAGATGTTATCCCTACTCGGAGTGTCCAGGGATCTGCTCCCATTTTAGCCTCTAATGATGAAATTTTGTCTTTATTTGGAAGTGTGCAGGAACAAATGAGGCAGCAACAGGAAACTAATCAAATGCTGTTAAGAGAAATACAACTCTTAAAAGCTAGCTCGAGTAGGCCCGCTGAAGAAACTGTCACTCCTATACAGCCCAGGGCTTTGAACTTCAGTTCCGCAGTTTACATTGAGGATAATAGGGGGAATATCGTCCCAAGCCATTCTCAGAATCATACCCTTGAGATACCCTCTTCGGTCAGGATATCGACTGTGAGAAGTTCAGGATATGGCCAAAATCCTCAGAACGGTAATGTGTCAAATAATAATATTCTTACTACTAACAACAATGGCTCTTTGCAGGATGCAGGTATGACGTCAACATTTATCAGGAAGCTCCAGAAATTGAAGGACATGATATCCAGTGTACCTGGAGTGGTCCAGCCAATTCCGGAAGTATCCCAAGACAGCCACAGGATATCCCGCTTTGCATATCCCATCTGTGATGCTGAAATCCCGAAAAGATTTCAGACTCCCAACATGAAGCTGTATGATGGGACTACGGATCCTGAAGAGCATATTGCCCAGTATAGGGAAAGAATGGAGATTAACCCTATCCCTCCGGAGCTCAAGGAAGCATGCTTGTGCAAGGGATTTGGTTCTACCCTGACAGGATCAGCCTTAAAATGGCTGTTAAACGTCCCTCCTCACTCAATTACTTTGTTTGCTCATTTGGTTAATTTATTTAACAGTCAATTTTCTTGTAGTCGGAGTTTTAAGAAACTAACCAGTGATATTTACAGGATAACTCAAGGGCCTTAGGAATCCCTGAGGGATTATGTGAACAAATTCAGTTGAGAATCCTTGGATATCCCACATCTTGATGTTGCAACAGCTGTGCAAGCTTTTAAGATGGGATTACAAAAGGATTCTCAGTTTTATCAGGATCTTGTAATGAATCCCTGCAGGAATCTCGATGAAGCTCGTAACAGGGCTTTGAGGTATATCCGTCTGGAAGATGACAAGAAGATGCAAGAGAGGATGAATTCTACCTCAACCTATGAATCAACTAACAGGAAATCAGAAACCTCATATAAGCCATATCGCTCCAGGCCATATGGCAGAAATGATAACAAGAAAGTGAATGCTGTTGAAGACGAGGATCCTGAAGAATATCCTGACTTATCTGAATACTGCTTTTCTGTTAATATACCTGAATTAATGTATGCTATGCAGGGCTTAGGGGACAAAGCTAGGTGGCCTCGAAAGAACCAGCCGAAAGCTGATTGGAAGGATAAATCCAAATGGTGTGCCTTCCACGAAGACTTCGGACATATGACCGAGGATTGCATTGCTTTAAGGAAAGAGATAAGTTACCTGTTAAGCAAGGGGTATCTGAAGGACTTACTGGGAAAAAAAGAAGAATAAAGGGCAGGATCCCGCGAAGGATCCTGAACGAGCAGCATCACCCCCAGCAGATGCCAACATAATTAACTTTATTTCAGGAGGATCCGACATTTGTGGGACTTCGTATTCGGCTGCCAAAAGACATGCCAAGGAAGCTAAGAGCGAGAGGGGAGACAGACCAGTCAGGATGACTACCCTCACAACTGATAAAGTGATCACTTTCGATAGTGATGACAGGGATACTGTTCAAGATCCTCACCATGATGCTTTAGTGATAACATTATATGTGGCTAACCATTTTGTATGCAGGATACTGGTAGACAACGGTAGTTCTGTCAATATAATTCAGCTGGAAACATTGAAGAGGACGAACGTGTCTCCGAGGGATATCACTTCGAAGTCCACTGTGCTCGTTGGTTTCAGTGGAGAAGCTAGGAATACCGTAGGGGAAATAAAGTTACCAGTATATGTTGAAGGGGTCAACTCAATACAACGCTTCTGTGTGATGGACTCCTTGTCCTGCTACAACATCATACTGGGAAGACCATGGATTCACGATATGAAGGCTGTGCCATCAACATATCACCAATGCATCAAGATCCCTACCCCTTGGGGGGTTGTCAAGGTGGAAAGTGATCAACAGGAAGCGAAAGAATGCTACTCATCCTCGATGAAATCCTCAACTAAGCCTAGTACAGCATAGCAATTAAAGATGCGGGCCCAGGATATTGTGGAGGATTCGGATCAGGATGTGAAGAAAATTATCCTGGATTAGGATAATCCTGATATCTCGGTGCTCGTAGGAACCAATATCCCTCAGGATATTGAAGAGCAGTTAACTAACTTTTTGAAATGCAGGATGTCAACGTTTGCATGGAAGCATGAGGATATGACAGGCATATCCAAAGACATTATCACTCACAAGCTTGGAATTGACAAATCATTCAAGCCTGTTCAACAAAAAAGAAGAAAATTCGCTCCTGAGCGGAATGCGATTATCCAAGAGGAAGTTGAAAGATTGTTGAAGTCCAGGATGATCAGAGAAGTCAAGTTTCCAAGATGGTTAGCAAACGTAGTTGTGGTACAGAAGAAAAACGGGAAATGGAGAGTCTGTGTAGACTACACGGACTTGAACAAGGCTTGTCCTAAAGATCCATTTCCTCTCCCTCATATCGATGCAATGGTAGATGCTACTGCTGGACATGAAATGTTAACATTCATGGACGCATCCTCAGGATTTCAGCAGATTCAAATGGAGCCTTCGGATCAGGAGGATACTGCTTTCATGACACCAACAGGTATATATTGCTATACTGCTATGCCTTTCGGTTTGAAAAATGCAGGTGCAACATACCAGAGATTGGTAAACATGATGTTCAAAGATAAGCTGGGGGACACCATGGAGGTATATATTGACGATATGGTGGTAAAATATAAAAGAGCTGAAGATCACCTCCGGGATATCAAGGGAGCATTTGACATCCTGGATCAATACAACATGAAGCTGAATCCTGCTATGTGCCATTTTGGAGTGGGGGCAGGAAAGTTTCTTGGATATATGGTGACAAAAAGGGGGATAGAAGCAAGCCCAGAGCAGATAAAAGCTATCCTGGATATAAAATCACCCTCAAATATGAAGGACGTACAAAGGTTGACAGGCCGAGTAGCAGCTTTGAATAGATTTATTTCAAGATCCTCAGAAAAATGCAAGGAATTCTATGATATCCTCAAGAAGAATAAGAAATTTGAATGGGGAGCAAAGCATGAAGCAGCCTTGCAGGATTTGAAGCGATATCTCTCAACCGCACCTCTATTGATGAAGCCTGAAAATGGTGAACCACTATCCCTATACCTCGCTGTATCAGGGAATGTTGTAAGTGCCGTTCTTATAAAAGATCATGAAGGTCAGCAATATCCTGTATATTATGTTAGTAAAAGTTTGTTAGATGCTGAAACTAGGTATTCTCATTTAGAAAAATTGATATTAGCTCTAGTCATGGCATCGACAAAGCTTAGACATTATTTTGAGACACATAGGATCCATGTTAAAACGAATTATCCTGTGAAAAATGTGCTTAGGAAACCAGAGATGTCAGGCAGGATGGCCAAATGGTCAGTAAAGTTAAGTGCTTATGATTTAGTATATGAACCTAGAAATGCCATAAAGTCTCAGGCTTTAGCTGACTTTGTGGCTGATTTCAGTAGTGATATTCAGGATGAGGTAGACCTAGAAGTTCAACAGTTAGGAGAATCTTCAGGATCCTGGACATTATATACTAATGGTGCGTCCAATATAAGAGGTGTAGGTTTAGGTATACTACTAAAATCGCCACAGGGGGACATATTACCCCAGGCCATTAGGTGTGAATTTCCTGCTACTAATAATGAGGCAGAATATGAAGCTTTAATTGCAGGATTAGAATTGGCTAAGAGTATGAGTATCAAGAATTTGCGAGTATATGTTGACTCCTTGTTAATTACTAACCATTTTAATGGATCCTATGCAGTTAAGGGTGAGAAATTAATCGAATACCTCGATATTCTCAAAAAATTAGCAGAATATTTCGATGTTTTTACACTTGAACAGGTACCAAGAGAGGATAACGCTGAAGCAGATGCCTTAGCAAATCTGGGATCATCGATCAGGATACCAGAAGGAACCCAAATACCAATAATACATGTCTTGTATCCTGCAACGAATCCTCAGGATAAAGAAGTAGCGGGTATTCAGGATCCTAGAGCAGAGTATCCTGAAGAGGATCCTGAATCTTGGATGGCTCCAATCATGAGATATCTCAAGGAAGGACACATCCCCGAAAATGAAAATCCTAAGGCATTTAGGATGAAGGTATCACGATTCACTATTATAAATAATGTTTTATACAAGAAATCTCTTGCAGGACCGTATTTGAGGTGTTTGGAGGATCCTGAAGCCAAAGAAGTACTTCAGGATATACATGAAGGGGATTGTGGTAACCATACTGGGGGCAGGTCATTATTCTCGAAAGTATTAAGGACAGGATATTATTGGCCGACAATGAGAAAAGATGCCGCAGAATATGCTCGAAGATGTGACGCATGTCAAAGACATAGTAACATATTACATCAGCCTGCTGAACCGCAGTATCCTATTATTTCCCCTTGGCCGTTTATGAAGTGGGGTATGGATATAGTGGGAAAGCTTCCAAAAGCTCCAGGAGGAAAGGTTTTCATGTTGGCAATGACAGATTATTTCTCCAAGTGGGTTGAAGCAGAAGCATTTGTTCAAGTTAGAGATCAAGAAGTAGTATCCTTCATAAAGAGAAATATCCTGACCAGATTTGGAGTACCAGCTGAGATAATCTGTGACAATGGTTCTCAGTTTATAAGCAAGAGAACTACTGACTTTTGCAAAAGTTGGGGAATCAAAATGATAACATCTACCCCGGTACATCCTCAAGCGAATGGACAAGCAGAATCCTCAAACAAGATAATTGTCAATAACTTAAAGAAGAGGCTTGGAGCCAAAAAAGGAAGATGGGCAGAAGAATTACCCTTTGTTTTGTGGGCTGATAGGCCAACGGTAAAGAACGCGACAGGCCAAACCCCATTTTCCTTGGTATTTGGAGCAGAAGCAATGATTCCAACGGAAATGGCAATACCTACTGCAAGAACTACCCTAAGTGATCCTGAACAGAATCCTGAAGCTTTGAGTCAGGATTTGGATACTATAGATGAAAAAAGGGATGCAACAAGGCTAAGGATGGCAGCATATCAACAAAGAATATCCAGAGCATATAACAAGAATATTAGGACCAGAAGATTTAAGGTTGGAGATTGGGTGTTAAGAAAGGCTTTTCAGAATACTACTAATCCTGCCGATGGCAAGTTAGCCCCAAAATGGGAAGGACCATATGAAGTTGAATCAGAAGCAGGGAAAGGAGCGTATAGACTCAAGAATATGGAAGGGGATATGCTACCGAGATCTTGGAATGCTATACACCTTAAGCTTTATTTCAAGTGAGTTTAGAATTTGATTTCTAACTCAGGATGGTATGAATTCTATCTTTTTTAAATATGTTTGGTTTAATTTATTCTTTGAAACCCAATACTAACTTAAGCATCGGAGGGGTGTTAGCCAAGCTAACACCCACCTTAGTTTAAGGATGTTTTGCAGTATATGCTCCAGGATATATATCTCCAGGATGCTCACTCAGGATACTTCGGAAGATTAGAGGATTGGCCCCCTCTCTCACGTATAAGGGATCCTGATCCCTTCACAGGTTTAAAGGTATTCACCTTTCTTCAGAATTGGGTTTAAACACTCCGCCTGGAGCGCAAGTTATTCAGGGATAGTTCAAGGTGGCGAGACCAGTCCATGTAAAAGTGGCTGACAATTTCGTTACTGTTGGCTATATCCTGAATCCTAAAGGTATATGAGGATTGATCACCCTCTCTCACGAAAGGGTATTTTCATACTCTCTAAGGTTTAAAGGTTTTCACCTTTCTAAGTCTTGGAGTTTATACACTCCCGCCTGTAGCGCACGAAAATTTGGGATTTTCCCCAGGATACAAGGAATTCATCTCCAAGACATTTTTGGGTTTTACCCCTGTGATATGAAAAAATTGCCTATACAGTTGAAACTGACATTTAGAAGATTTCTAAGTATTTGAAGACATTGTACACAGGGGACATTCCTACCGAGGCAATGATATAAAGCTCAAAGGATAAGCTTCAGAACTAATGCACTAAGTGTCTCAGACAGGGGACATCTTCATTGGAAGAGTTGCAAAGGGATTGATGTTTGGTAATAGGTTTATACCCTATTCCTGGTATGATCTTTCCTTTGAAAACATCGTTTAAGTTTTTAAATAATACTATATTTGGTAAAAGGTTAAATATCCTGATATATTCTCAAAATATGTTTTTAAATACTTCTCAGAATATTTGATGAAAATATTTGAAACTAATACTAGTTCGAAACTTTGATCATTTAAGTATTATCAAAACAGGTTTTGGAAAGTGGACTATTTCTCACTCTTTAAAAAGCTTTCTACAAAGTTGAAGGAATGTTTAGAAGTCCTATCTAATAACAGTTTTTATAATATATTGCTGAGCATGTTGATCAGGATATTTTCATAAGATAACAATACAAAATTTTTACAAAGCTAAGAGTTACAAGGCAATAACAAGTAAGTCGAAAGATAGTTATATTATTAACAAGTCAAAAGTTGTGCTTTTGGTTTCACCTTAAACTAAGGCCCATCCACCAAAAGCACAATTAGTTTCTACCATACTTGTGTAACGGTTGGAGGATCTATCTCAAAACAGGACATGTCCACCTACAACCGTTACCACATTCAAAACAGATTATACTAATCGATGACCAAGGGCTTCATCCTAAAACCTAGGACCCATCCACCTTTGGTCATCGTATTGTTCTAATGCAGGAAATGTAAATTGTTCAAAGACAGGAAATGTAAATTGTTTTTCACAACCACAACCATGAAATTTAAAAATGGGCTCCAACCTCAGCACGTATATCCATCATCGCCCACTCCACTGCCTAAGGGGCAGCACCTTCTTGAACAGCTACCTCTTTCCCGGCGTCCGTACCAGCATCATCCTCGGGATTCTTCTCAGCATCTGCAGCAGCATCCTCTTCACCAGCATTCTTTCCAGCATTTGCCCCAGCATTCTCAGAAACATCCTTTGAAGCGCTAGCATCCATTGTCTTGGCAGATTCTTCTACAGCGGATTTGGCAGGAGGATTCACAGGATTTCCCCCAAGATCTTTTAACTTCGCCTCCCAGGCCTTGGTGTTCCAAGAAGGGCATTGTAAACCCAAAGCCATCGCCTCGTAAGCCATTTTCAGCCTGGCCTGAAGAAGGGAGATCACGACGGAATTCTTGAGACTCTCCCGGTATGAAGCCATGGCCTGCTCGTGTTGAACCTGGGCCACGTCAAATTTAGCTTGAGCCTCCTGAGTGATCTTCTGGATGACAGACTGGTGATCTTGAGTTATAGCCTTATACTTAGCTTCGTAGTGTTCTGATTTAGCGGTGGCAATTGCTGCTTGATCTGCAATGGTGGCCTTGGCCTTTTTTAGCTGGCTTTCAAGCATGACGTTGGAGCCGCATGCGTCTTCATAAAGGAAAATCAGGCGTTCAAGGCCCTGTGAGGTAAAGAAGCAGGCATTATTCCAAATGAACATTTCTATTTAGTATACGGTGCAGGATATAGGTCAAGATACTAACCTGATTAAGGAAGCCGGTCATAAATGTGCTGGATTCTGTGAACCCGTGGTTCTCAAATGGGAACACGTGAGGAGGAGCAGAGGGCTCAATTTCCTTTCTTTTCCGGGAGCTGGAGGCTCGGGTCCTGGATGCTGGGGGAGCTTTGGGAGCAGCGGCGGTCTTTGAACTGGTAGGTTTTGGTATAACGGATGACTTCGGGTTAGACTCTTGCTTGACAGGTTCAAGACTGGAATAACTGTCCAGTTCATCGAGTTGGAAGCCTTCGAGGTTAATAATTGGCACTGCCCATGGGAAGATGTTTTAAGCTTATTATAATAATCAATTTGATATAAAAGTAATTCCTGAAATTATGCTTACCAGACATGTTGGAACTTGATCTTTGACTAGAGCTTGTGAGTAACAGGTTAAAGGTTCTCTCACCCTCTGGAAGCTTGTAGATCTCTTTTATCCTCCCTTCCGATTCAGCACTAGGAGGAGCTAGTTCTTTAAAGTTTGCTGCAAGAAGAGAAATAAACATATCAGGATGTTGGTTCAGGATAAAGGTTTGGGATATGATTGGGGATACTCCTAAAACCCTAAGTCCTACAAGTGGAGTCTCTTTTCACAAAGAAGAATTTTCTTGTCCATTTATCCTCATTCTTGGTGGCCTTAAGAATGAGGGGATCGCTGGAAATAGAAAAAAGAAGATATAAACAGAGAAAATAGAAAGGGCAGAGAGGAAAATACCTGATATCCGGTTGAAGATAAGGATAATCATCATGAGGAGTCACTCGGTTAATATAGGCTGAATATAGAGGGGTAAAGAGTAAATATGGCATTGAAAATGGCACAATGTCACTTCAACCATCGCTTCATTTTAATTGCCTCGGTCGACGAGATAAAGTTTTTAAAATATATCCGTTGGATTGGTATACCAACCGATATATTTGGGGACAATTGTTATGGGCCATTTTCTGAGTGTACATGCTGACTAATATCCTGCTTTTTATTGTTTCTCTATGGTCAGGATACTGGACGGGGATATTGCTAACATCCTGAGTGATATCCTGAGGTATATCGAATTAATCACGTGCAGGTTAAAGAATGGGACTTGCTAACGGTCAAATGGACTTCATTTCCTCAAGACTCGGGCGTGTTTGTTAAAGGAGAGACGTTGAGCCCGAAAGACTAGGTCTCCAACGTTCGACTAAGGAATATTCGTTGGATCCCGGTTATGTAGGATAGTTAGTTACATTTGTTTTACTATAAATAGATGGGGGCGGATCAGATTAGGTCACTCAACTCACACATTTTCGAACACTTTCTCTCTAGCTCATCGCAAACACTACACACAACACTTGTATTACATTGTAACACGTAGTCGATCCGCACCACATCCTGCACTGTATCCTGATACTTGAAGTAATAGAAGAACAAGGCAGCTGCGATTGTCAGCTCCCGAGGTTTTATGCCGGCGATCTAGATTGATCAAGGGCTTTCCTCGTACATCACGTGTCCACCTTTACATTTTCGCTCATTGTTTGATCATAGATACAGCTCTATATCCTGAGCCGTATCCTGAAACTGTTTTCATATCTAATTTTGTTAATACATTTTTCACACATATTTCTAGCACACTACCTCACTTAACTAATTTGATCACTTAATTGCTTAGGTAATTTTTGACCAAAACATTGACAGCTACCCTACTCCAGTCACGGTCAAGAAAGAGACCCCTGCTGCCACCAGCTCCAAGCCGCTCCCGGCTCCTAAGGCTAATCCGAGGACTCGTGCTTCCACAACAAAAAAGAGGAAAGGTCCTGAAGTCAGTGCTCCAGGTCCAGAAGGGTTCTCCTACAATGAACTCAGCTTTTCTGACTCCTTAGAGCCAATGACATCCTTCCTCAACAAGGTAATATCCTGCAACATATCCTGCACATATATCCTGATAGGCTATCCTGACAGGATATCCTGGTTAATATATTCTGACTCATACATGAATTTGATGTGCAGGGCCTCCAGCATTTTCTCCACCTGTACAACGATGCCTGTGGTACTGGTGTACTCCATGAAGCCAGGATTAAACAGCTCGAAAGTACCGTTGCCGACCAAGGTGCCATTGCTGAAGCAAAGACCCGGCACTACGAGGGCATGCTGAAGAAGGTCACCGAAGATGCTGAGCTCAAACTTGCCACTGTCCAAATGGATCACGAACAGGCCATGGTTTCTTTCCGGGAAGGAATCAAAGCATCTGCTATCGTCTCCCTGCTACAAGCTATCATCAAGATGGCCTACGAGGCCAAGGAGACAGGCCTTGTATGCCCATCCTGGCCGGTTGAATCCTGGGTGGCCAAGCTGAAGGAGCTTGGAGGAAAAGCTGTGCCACTTCCTGCTGAAGCCGGAGAATCCTCTAAGTCAGCAGAGGTGGTAGACAAGGCTGGAGATAAGAAGGATGCTGGAGAGGATGCTGGTGAGGATGCTGCTCAGGATGCTGAAGCTGAAAAGGCAGAGAAGGTTGGAGAAGATGCCGATGTGTGAGGGCATTCAGGTGGGCAATGATGGATATATGTGCCAAGGCCGGAGCCCACCTTTTTTAATTTGATTGTTGGCTTGTAACCTCAAACAATTTACTTTTCTTGCATTTTACTTTTCTGCACTTAAACAATGTGATGGCCATTGGTGGAGGGATCCTGAGTTTCAGGACGAAGCCCTTGGACATCATCGTTAGTACGTTTGGAGGTGGAAGGGTCTCAGTTTGAGACAAAACCTTCAACTGTTAAGTACATAGGGTAAGAAACTATTTGTGCTCTTGGTGGATGGACCTTGGTTTAAGGTGAAACCAAGAGCACATCTTTTGATATGTTAATATAACTTTCCTTTAGCTTTATTCTTGTTATTACACCTTTATTACATGAATTTTACTTATAAAAATAGTTTTGTTTGATCATATTTGGGAACCCATTGTAAGTGTATCCTGAAAGATATCCTGCTCAGGATACTGAAATACAATCTATAAATTATCCAAATAGAAAGGAGAGATCATACCAGAGATTCTTAAAGAATCAATTTCAATCTTCCATCATAAGTATGTCCCCATTGCACACTTACAAACTTGGATCCATCCTTTGAATAGTATAATGTATGTCCCCTGTGTTCGACACAGAAATGCAAATGTATTCACACTTTGGCTTGAATAAATTCCAAACACCCCGAGGCAAAACCCTTGATATCCTGAAATGAATCCTTAGCATACTGGGGATAAACCCTTAATATCCTGGGGATAAACCCTGATATCCTGGGGATAAACCCTGAGTTTCATGCGCTACAGGCGAGAGTGTATAAACTCCAAATCTTAGAAAGGTGAAAACCTTTAAACCTTAGAGAGTATGAAAATAACCTTTCGTGAGAGAGGGTGATCAATCCTCATATACCTTCAGGATCCAGGATATAGCCAACAGTAACGAAATTGTCAGCCACTTTTACATGAACTGGTCCCGCCACCTTGAACTATACCTAGATAACTTGCGCTCCAGGCGAGGTGTTTAAATCCAATTCGAAAGAAAGGTGAATACCTTTAAACCTTTGAAGGGATCAGGATCCCTTAAACGTGAGAGAGGGGGCCAATCCTCTAATCTTTCGAGTTATCCTGAGTGCATATCCTGGAGCTATATCCTGAAACATATGCTGCAAAACAACTGTAAACTAAGGTGGTGTTAGCTTGGCTAACACCTCTCCGATGCTTAAGTCAGTATTGGGTTCAAGATAATAAACAAATATATTTAAAAGAGATAGGATACATACCATTCTGAGATAGAAATTAAATTATATTCTTACTTGAAATAGAGCTTTAAGTGTATTGCATTCCAGGATCTCGGTAGCATATCCCCTTCCATATTCTTGAGTCGATATGCTCCTTTCCCTGCTTCTGACTCAACTTCATATGGTCCTTCCCATTTTGGAGCTAGCTTGCCATCGGCAGGATTAGTGGTATTTTGAAAAGCCTTTCTTAGCACCCAATCACCTACTCGAAATCTCCTAGTCCTTATATTCTTGTTATATGCTCTGGATATTCTTTGTTGATATGCTGCCATCCTTAGCCTTGCTGCATCTCTTTTTTCATCTATAGTATCCAAATCTCGACATAAGGCTTCAGGATTCTGTTCAGGATCCTGTAGGATAGATCTTGCAGTAGGTATCGCCATTTCCATTGGAATCACTGCTTCTGCTCCAAATACCAAGGAAAATGGGGTTTGGCCGGTGGCATTCTTTACCGTTGTCCTATCAGCCCACAAAACAAAGGGTAATTCTTCTGCCCATCTTCCTTTTTTGGCTCCAAGTCTCTTCTTTAAGTTATTGACAATTATCTTGTTTGAGGATTCAGCTTGTCCATTCGCTTGAGGATGTACCAGAGTAGACGTGATCATTTTGATTCCCCAACTCTTGCAAAAGTCAGTAGTCCTCTTGCTTATAAACTGGGACCCGTTATCACAAATGATTTCAGCTGGTACCCCAAACCTGGTCAGGATATTCCTCTTTATGAAGGATACTACTTCTTGGTCTCTAACTTAAACAAATGCTTCAGCTTCAACCCACTTAGAGAAATAATCCGTCATTGCTAGCATAAAGACTTTTCCTCCCGGAGCTTTTGGTAACTTCCCTACTATATCCATCCCCCATTTCATGAATGGCCAAGGGGAAGCTACAGGATATAGTGGTTCAGCTGGTTGATGTAGTATGTTACTATGCCTTTGACATGCATCACACCTTCGAGCATATTCTGCAGCATCTTTCCTCATCGTTGGCCAATAATATCCTGTCCTTAATACTTTCGAGAACAATGACCTGCCCCCAGTGTGGTTACCACAATCCCCTTCATGTATATCCTGAAGTACTTCTTTGGCTTCAGGATCCTCCAAGCACCTCAAATACGGTCCTGCAAGAGATTTCTTGTATAAAACATTATTTATAATAGTGAATCATGATACCTTCATCCTAAATGCCTTAGGATTTTCATTTCCGGGGATGTGTCCTTCCTTGAGATATCTCATGATTGGAGCCGTCCAGGATTTAGGATCCTTTTCAGGATACTCTGCTCCAGGATCCTGAATGCCCGCTACTTCTTTATCCTGAGGATTCGTTGCAGGATACAAGATATGTAATATTGGTATTTGGGTCCCTTCTGGTATCCTGATCGATGATCCCAGATTTGCTAAGGCATCTGCTTCAGCATTATCCTCCCTTGGTACTTGTTCAAGTGTAAAAACATCGAAATATCCTGCTAATTTTTTGAGAATATCGAGGTATTCGATTAATTTCTCACCCTTAACTGCATAGGATCCATTAAAATGGTTAGTAATTAACAAGGAGTCAACATATACTTGCAAATTCTTGATACTCATATTCTTAGCCAACTCTAATCCTGCAATTAAAGCCTCATACTCTGCTTCATTATTAGTAGCAGGGAATTCACACCTAATAGCCTGGGGTAATATGTCCCCCTGTGACGATTTTAGTAGTATTCCCAATCCTACTCCTCTTACATTAGATGCACCATCAGTATATAACGTCCAGGATCCTGAGGATTCTCCTAACTGTTGGACTTCTAGGTCTACCTCATCCTGAATGTCACTACAGAAATCAGCCACAAAGTCAGCTAAAGCCTGAGACTTTATGGCATTTCTAGGTTCATATACTAAATCATAAGCACTCAACTTTACTGACCACTTAGCCATCCTGCCTGACATCTCTGGTTTCCTAAGCACATTTTTGACAGGATAATTTGTTTTAACATGAATCCTATGTGTCTCAAAGTAATGTCTAAGCTTCGTTGATGCCATAACTAATGCTAGTATCAATTTTTCTAAATGAGAATACCTAGTTTCAGCATTTAACAAACTTTTACTAACATAATAAACAGGATATTGCTGACCTTCATGTTCCTTTATAAGGACGGCACTTACAGCATTCCCTGATACTGCGAGGTATATGTGTTTTGGTCAAAAATCAGATGAGGATAATGCAACCAAACTCTTTGTTACGGGGTATGATGCTTGAATTGGTAAACAATAATAAGGATCACTATGAAATGAATTGCACAGGAGACACAAAGATTTATACGAGGAAAAAGCCCTTGATCAACGTATGATCTCCGGCATAAAAAACCTCGGGTGATGGAAACTACCGATCACCAAATCAAATTAAACAATAATTCTTTTACAACTTCGGATGATAGCGAGCTAAATACAAGGATCACTATAGTGTATCGTGTAGAAATGTGTGAAGAAATACTAAGTGTTTTGCCGAGAGCTGGTGAGTGCAGTTGTATGAGTGTGTGTAGCCAAAAAATAGCCAAGTGTTGTCTAATTAGCTCGCTACCCCTTTTAAATCTAGTAAAATATCTAAATAACTAACTATCCGCAATTCATGCCTTCTCCCCACGATCTCCATAACGTTCACCATGGTCAAGCACGTGCGGAATAAGCGTGGAATATTCTTCAGGAACGTTACCAAGACTAAGTCCAAGCTGTTATTCCTACAAAACAATATTGAATTCAAAGCAAACAATCATTAGTATAAGGATCCTTAGGATGATCCATGATCCTGATCCTGAAGCACTTCTGAGGATCACTAACTGACACAGAAGTAAGGATCACCAAAGAGGATAACAATTGAGGATCACAGGTCATTCAAAAATCCTCCCCTAACAATTGCCCCCAAAATATAAGGAGTAATATTGTAAATAAACGAGTTGTATTTTGTTGATCTTATCCGTAACAGACTAACGGATAACTAGCGGTTGAAGACGGACTAGTCGTTGCAAACCTGACGTCACTGAAGTGACAATCCTGCAAATCATCATTATAAATAGGAGTTAGAGATAGGATCAATTTGCATTTAAATCCGAGAGAAACTCCCTTTAAATTCTCAGTCGAAGATCAATCAGGTATCTCTTCTCTTATTTCTCCTTCTCTTACTCTGTTTTTCTTTCTTTACCAACATCACGTTAAGAATGATGCTCCGGTCCTCCCCCGCCAAGGATCACCAGAAGGATAGCCCTTTGAAGAGTCAAGGGATCATCAAAGACTCAGTGAATGAGAGGTGTTGCTTTACCGATACTCAAATAGATAAGATCCGGCACTGCTTTCCGGCGAACGCCTTTTTCAAACCTTTCGATCCCACTGTTCTGAGCGACTACATTTCTGAAACATGGGTTGCCTTTCTAGTTACCCCGTTCACCATAGGATACACCTATCCTTTTCCAGCTTTTACCCAATCATTTTTCTCCCTTATCGGCATCTCCTACATCAAAGCTATGCCGATGATCTGGAGGGTCTTATACACCCTTGAAAGGATCATAGAGCAGGAAGGGATTGATTTAGGAATGTCAGAACTGGCAGAGATGTATGATCTCACGACGTTTGGATCCCACTGATATCTGTTTAAACGAAAACCCGGCGAAGAACATCCCATTTTTAAAGCCACCAAGAACGATACAAACTGGAAGCGACGCTTTTTCTTTGTCAGAAGGGATACCATCCCAAACGGAAAGGATCTGCCAAGGAGGTGGTCCACCCATGGTAGGACGGAGGATCCTGAGAAGGATCACCAGGTAATCTTGCTCTTGTAATAGGATCACTAACTCCCTTTTGTTTTATGTTATGCAGCTGTCACTGTTTCACATCTCATACCATCTCCTGATACTAAGGAAAGGCTTGCTGTTTTTAGAAGACTCGGTCCTGAAACAAGATCATTCAAGACAATCACCCAGGATTCTCAAGAGGTATCCTCAGGCTCAGTCACCATGTCAAGTAAGCATCCTACTTTTTATATAGTTAAAGATTTAAATAAATAGTTAAATAGAAATAGGATAAGGATACTTATCTTTCTTTGGATGTGTAGGTGCCGGAAAAGCTTCCAAGCCTGCCTCCCAGTTCAACATGGCCGACCTTGACACCGTCCGATCCAGAAAGAAGAAGACCATTGCCAGCCCTAGTGTCTCCATCCCCAAGGCACCCACTAAAGGAAGGGGTGGCAAGAAAAGAAAAGCCTCTGAAGCTGAGGATTTGCAAGGTCTGCCCCTGATCCGCCACCAGTTCCTTGAATACTTCAACGATGTAAGGATCCTTGTCCCTGCTTTAGGTATCCAACTTATTTGAGGATCACCTGTTCTTGAACTGTTCTTTATCTTTTTTGCAGAAATTTGCTGAGATTGAGGACTACGTGGGGAGCGTTGAGGAGCTGGACAAGAAGATTGCTGACCTCCAACAAGTTGCAGTACTCAAGGATCTTAAGATTGCCGATCTCGAAAGAGCCCTTCAAGACGCCAAGACTAAGACTGCTAAAATCTTGATCGACATCGACTACGAGAAGCATGATCTCATAGAAGGTGCAAAGGTCTCTGCTGCCATCACAATGTACAAGACAAAACTGAAGATGGCCTCAAGATCCTGACTTCGACAGAAGCAGCTGGGATGTTGAGGGCTGGAAGGCAAGGTTAGCTGATCTGGAAGATGATGAAGAGGCTGAGGAGGTTTTGGCGATCGAGGCCGGAGGCAGTGGAAAGGATCAGGTGAAGGATACCGAAGCTGGAGGGGATGAAGATGCAGCGAAGGTGTAGGCTGCACGATTGGGCGATGATGGACATTCCTAGACGTAGCCGGAGCCCAATTTTTAAATTTGGTAGTAGTTTGTTTTGTGGTTGTGTTGTTTAAAACAATGATGGCCTGTACTTGAACAATAGTTTTAGGATTAAGGATCTAGGATCCTTTAGACAATAGGTAGGATTACAAATGGTGGAGGGATCCTCTGTTTGGGGGATGAAGCCATTGTGATCCTGCCGCCTTTTGATTTCCTGCACTTGCTATAACCGCATAAACAATGGACACCCATGTGGACGGGCCACGTTTTGCTGGTAGAAATGTGGGTTGGCAATTTTGACAATTTTTGACGGTTAATCCTTTGTTAATAAAATAACTTTAAACTTTTTTGGCTTATTTTGTGTTGTTATCCTTGTTTGTCCTTTTGATTTTCAATTGTTTTGATGTACACTTGTCTGAGTAAGAAAAGTTGAACAAATTAAAAAATTAGGATATGATCCAGGATCAAGTATCCAATAGTTGAAAAATTCCAAAAAGTGGTATATCTTAAGGATCATGAGTTCAGTTGTCAAAGTATTAGGGTTATTCACATAATCAATGAATAACATCAGAATAGTTAAGGATCATACCTGAGGATCCAAGTTAGGATCCTAACCCTTAATACTATAACCAGGATACTCATAGGACAAACCTTAATAAGAGGTAAGGATCAAGGATCCTTGGTTGTTTAACTTCGAAGACCTGAAATAGAACATAACTTGGGACTAAGCCATTATAAGATAAAAGTTAGCAACTGGGGACAAGCCCAAAGGATAACTGGGGATGAGCCCAAGGATAACTGGGGACAAGCCCAAGGATAACTGGGGACGAGCCCAAGGATCGTGTGTGAACTGGAGTATGGCCCTGACTGGCGACTATCCAAACTTAGTGGCATGAAAATGCCAAAACCTTAGCTAACGTGAAAACATTAGAAACCTTAAGAACGGATGTATGGTACGTCTACCATTATACGTAGGATCCTAGGTATAGCCAGTACAATGGAATTATCAGCCCCTAAAACGAGTACTGGTCCCACTGCCATGAACTATACCAGGATCATCGTGCGCTACTGGCGGAACTGGGGTCAAGCCCAAATAACTGGGTTAAACCCAAGTAACTGGTTGCTTTTGTGGATAATCATCCTTTTGCTAAGAGTACCTGATCCTTCAAAACTCAAAATCACGTGAAAGGGGGATAAAGGATGCAGGATCCTTATCCTTATGTGAGAAAGTAAGGAAATGAAATAGTTTAAGATTAGAATGTTACCAAAAAGAGGATCATTTGTACTTTGAGGATCCTTTAAGGATATTTATAACGTGAGCATCATGGATCCTTATCACATGAAGTATTTCTTCAAATGGACAGCATTCCAGGCTCTAGGTAGCAAATCACCTTCCATTGTTAGCAATCGATATGCCCCCTTTCCTGCCTCAGCTTCAATCCCATTTTGGTGCCAACTTTCCATCAGCAGGATTGGTGGTATTCTGAAATGCTTTCCTTAGTACCATATCACCAACTTGGAACTTCCTGATCCTGACATTTTTGTTGTAGGCTCCAGCCATTCTTTGCTGATAACTTGCCATCCTTATCCTTGCCAAATCTCTGATTTCTTCTATAGTATCCAGGTCTTGAACCAAGTTCTCATCATTTTCCTCAGGATCACGAATACTTGTTCTAGCAGTTGGAACCACCATTTCTGTAGGGATCACTGACTCTGCCCCAAATACCAAAGAGAATGGAGTTTGGCCAGTAGCATTCTTAGGAGTTGTCCTATCAGCCCAAAGCACATAAGGTAGTTCTTCTGCCAATTTCCCTTTCTTGGATCCAAGCTTCTTCTTCAAATTGTTGATGATGATCTTATTGGAGGATTCAGCCTGACCATTAGCTTGTGGGTGGACTGGTGTTGATATTATCATCTTAATCCCCCAGCTGTCACAAAAGTTAGTAGTTCTGCCCCCAATGAATTGGGAACCATTATCACATATAATTTCAGAAGGAATACCAAATCTAGTTATAATATTTCTTTTAATGAAGGATATAACTTCCTTTTCTCTGACTTGGGCAAAAGCTTCAGCCTCTATCCACTTGGAGAAGTAATCAGTCATAGCAAGCATGAACACTTTTCCACCAGGTGCCTTAGGGAGCTTACCAACTATATCCATGCCCCATCTCATGAATGGCCAAGTGGAGGATATAGGATGCAATAATTCAGCTGGTTGATGAAGGATATTGCTGTGTCTCTGACAAGGATCACACTTCTTAGCATACTCCACAGCATCTCTCTTCATAGTTGGCCAATAGTATCCTGTCCTCAGGATCCTTGAGAATAATGCCCTGCCCCCAGTGTGGTTTCCACAATCTCCTTCATGGAAGTCTTTTAAAACTTCTTGGATTTCAGGATCCTCAATACACCTTAAATATGGTCCTGCAAGAGATCGTTTATACAACATATTATTTAAAATTGTGAATTGAGATACCTTAATTTTGAAAGCCCTAGGGTTTTCTCCTGTAGGAATCTCTCCATGTTGTATGTATCTCATGATTGGAAGGATCCATGATCCTGAATGAGATTGATTATCATCACTAGGGATGATTGCAGAATCCTCTCCTATCTCCATAGCCACATGATCCTCGATAGCCGGAGTCAGGATATGGATAATAGGGATCTTGATATCCTCCGGGATCTTCAAGGATGATCCTAAGTTGGCTAATGCATCTGCCTCTGCATTCTCTTCCCTTGGTACCTGTGTCAAACTAAAGGATACAAAAGAGAGTGCCAATTCTTTGAATATCTCCAAATATTTGATTAGCTTTTCACCTTTAACAGCATAGGATCCATTAAAGTGATTAGTGATTAACAAAGAATCTACATGTACCTCAAGATACCTGATCCTCATATGCTTAGCAATTTGCAAGCCAGCTATCAAGGCTTCATATTCAGCCTCATTGTTAGTGGTTTGGAACTCACAAGCTATAGAGTGGGGTATTATGTCCCCCTGTGACGATTTTAGTAGTATCCCAAGCCCTGTTCCGTTGACATTTGAGGATCCATCAGTATAGAGTATCCAAGGATCCTTGGTTTCCTCTAGCTGCTGGACTTCTAACTCAGCTTCCTTTTGCAAATCACTACTGAAATCTGCCACAAAGTCGGCTAATGCTTGGGATTTAATGGCTGTCCTGGGCTCATATCTTATATCATATGCACTAAGCTTCACTGTCCACTTAGCCATCCTTCCTAACATTTCAGGTTTCCTGAGGACATTCTTGATTGGAAAATTAGTTTTGACGATAATAGCATGAGTTTTAAAATAATGTCTCACAAGCTATAGAGTGGGGTATTATGTCCCCCTGTGGCGAGGATAAGTTTTTCTAAGTGTGAATACCTGGATTCAGCATCAAGTAAACTCTTACTTACATATTAGACAGGATGTTGTGTACCTTCGTGATCCTTAACAAGGACCGCACTTACTGCTTTTGAGGATACCGCAAGATATAAGGATAGCATGTCTCCTTTTTCTGGTTTCATCAAAGCCGGGGCCGAGGATAGGTAATCCTTAAGAGCTCTTAAGGCACTTTCATGCTTTTCAGTCCACTCGAATTTCTTGTTCTTCCTTAGGATATCATAGAATTCCTTGCACTTTTCTGAGGATTTGGATATGAATCTATTTAGAGCTGCAATCCTGCCTGTTAACCTCTGAACATCCTTAGCATTGGCAGGTGACTTGATGTTCACTATAGCTTTGATTTGTTCTGGACTGGCTTAAATGCCTCTCTTTGTCACCATATATCCTAAGAATTTACCTGCTTTAACACCAAAGTGACATTTTGAAGGATTAAGTTTCATGTTATATTTGTCAAGGATATTGAATGCTTCCTCCAAGTATCTTAGGTGATCCTCAGCCTTTTTTATTTTACCACCATATCGTCTATGTAAACCTCCATAGTCTGTCCAATCTGATCCTTGAACATCATATTCACTAGCCTTTGATAAGTTGCACCTGCATTTCTTAGTCCGAATGGCATAGCAATATAGCAGTATATACCAGTTGGAGTCATAAAGGCTGTATCCTCTTGATCGGATGGTTCCATCTGAATTTGTTGAAATCCAGACGAAGCATCCATAAAAGTTAACAGTTCATGACCCGCAGTTGCATCCACCATGGAGTCAATGTGGGGTAATGGGAAAGGATCCTTGGGACATGCCTTATTTAAATCGGTGAAATCGACACATACCCTCCACTTTCCGTTTTTCTTTTGAACAACAACCACATTGGCCAACCATCTTGGATACTTGACCTCTCTAATCATACCTGCTCGGAGTAATTTCTCTACCTCCTCCTGGATAATGGCATTTCTTTCTGGTGCAAATTTCCTCCTCTTTTGATGGATTGGTTTGAAGGACCTATCAATGCCAAGTTTGTGAGTGATTATATCTTTAGATATACCTGTCATGTCTTCGTGTTTCCATGCAAAGGTGGTCTTTCTCCTTTTGAGGAAGGATATGAGGTCTTCCTTTATTTCGCCAAGGATCCCTGATCCTATATAAACTTTAGATTCAGGATCCATAAGGATTTCTACTACATCATGTTCTCTTGCCTCCAAGACATCCCTTGGAGGACGCTTTAATTGCTATTGCTCCCTTGACCTTGATGCTGGTTTCATTGATGAGGTGTAGCAGTTCTTAGCCTCTTGCTGATCACTATCAATCTTCACTATTCCCCAAGGACTAGGAAGCTTCACACATTGATGATAAGTAGATGGGACTGCCTTCATGTCATGTATCCAAGGCCTGCCAAGGATCACATTACAACAAGATAAACAGTCAATAACACAAAACTTTTGGTAAGAATGTAGGCCTTCGATATAGATTGGGAGTTTAATGTCCCCCAGAGTATTCTTAGTCTCGCCACTGAATCCCACGAGCACAGAGGATCTTGGTATGATATCGGATTCAGGAATGTTCATCTTCTTGAGGACATCAAGCTGGATAATGTTCACAGAGCTTCCTCCGTCTATAAGGATCCTGCGAACAAAATGGTTAGAAATAAAAAGAGTGATAACCAAACCATCATGATGAGGATCCTGGATGTCAACACGATCACCCTCATCAAAAGTTATAACTTTTCCTTCAGAGACGCTGGATGTTCGAATGGGTCTATCTCTGTTATCCATCTTGGTTTCTTTTGCATGTCTTTTAGCTGCAGAGAAGGATGTTCCACAAATGTCTGATCCTCCAGAAATAAAGTTTATAACTTGTGCATCCGCTGGAGGGGCTGGAGCTTTCTCTGGGATCCTTTCAGGATCCTGAGTCCTTGACTTCTTTCTTCCCAATAATTCTTTCATGTGCCCCTTGCTCAACAAGTATCCAATTTCTTTTCTCAGTGCGATGCATTCTTCTGTGAGATGCCCAAAATCTTCGTGATATGCGCACCACTTTGACTTGTCTTTAGTTGCAGCTGGTCTGTCATTTTTCCTGGGCCATCTAGCTTTATCACCTAAATTCTGCATCGCAAGGATTAGTTCATTGTTATCAACAGAAAAGCAATATTCGGAAATTGGAGGATAATCCTCATCATCCTCTTCTTGTTCAACAGCATGCACATTCTGGTTATCAGATTTGTTATAGGATCTGAACTTGTTGTTCTTGAATGAGGATCCTTGCTTCTCTTGCTTTGAGGATCCTGCTAACCTCTCCTGGATCCTTTTGTCATCCTATAGCCGGATGAACCTAAGGGCCCGGGTTCTTACCTCATCTAGATTCCTGCATGGTGTCATAACAAGATCATCATAGAATAATGAATCCCTAAGCAATCCCATTTTAAAGGCTTCAACAGCCGTAGCTATATCCAGGTTAGGGATATCTAAGGATTCTTTACTAAATTTAGTGATATAATCCCTTAATGATTCATTATGACCTTGGGTTATCCTATACAGATCACTAGTTAAACGCTCAAATTTTCTACTACAAGAAAACTGGTTATTAAATAGGTTAACTAGATTAGCAAACGAGGTAATAGAGTAAGGGGGAAGACTTAGCAGCCATTTAAGAGCCGATCCAGTAAGAGTGGATCCAAATCCCTTGCACAGACATGCTTCCTTTAACCTTTCTGGGATGGGATTAATCTCCATCCTTTCCCTGTACTGTGCTATGTGTTCTTCAGGATCTGTTGAGCCATCATACAACTTCATGGTAGGCACATGGAACCTCTTGGGTATCTCAGCATCACAGATTGGTGGTGCAAAACGAGATATCTTGTGGCTCCCATCTGTAATCTCTGGGATAGGCTTGACCACTCCTGGGACACTTGATATCATATCCTTTAACTTTTGCAATTCTCTAGCCATGGCATGATTGATACCTGTATCCTGCATAAGGCCATGGTTAGTGGTATAAGAATTATTGAAAGTGTTACCTCCCATTGGATTCAAATTAGGAAGAGTGGTTGTGAATCCATATTGTTGAGGCTCTAGAATGACCGATGGACCAGTAGAAGCAATGGTCTGCATTGGAATAAAATCTCCCTGATGGATATCGGAATTCCCTGATTGCAAACTCCTTAAGGATCCCAGAATCTGGAAGGATCCCTGAAACTGAGAGGATCCTTGGACCTGGGAGGATCCTGGGACGTAGGACGATCCTTGAACCTGGGAGGATCCATGAACATAGGAGGATCCTTGAACCTGGGAGGATCCTTGAAACTGAGAGGATCCTTGGACCTGGGAGGATCCTGGAACATAGGAGGATCCTTGAACCTGGGAGGATCCTTGAAACGGCTAGAATCCTTGAATCTGTTGCGCTCCTGAATATCCTTCTGAGCTTACGAAGGATCCTATATGCTGAGGATGGGATCCTGCTGGTTGCAAGTGTGACCCTGAAGCCTGAGTCATTGCTGATGATCCGTAATGCACTCCTTTTGGCCCTCCCACATATTGAACATCTGAAACCGCTGAAGGCTGAGAAGTTATAACCGGAGTATCAAAATTCAAAGATCTGGGCATCAGTGGGGAATGATCCTCTGCCGATCTCTTCTGTTTCTTGATGTCTCCAATTTAACTAAGAATCCTTTCATTGGTCTTATCCTGCTGCTGTATATGCTCCTTCATCTACAAAATCAGAGTAAACAAGTCACTAGTAGTAGGAGTATAAGAAGCAGAAGAAGTTGGAGGTTTCGAGAAAATGGGAGTTGGTTTCTTCTCGGCATTTTTCTGAGGTCCAGAAGGTGGTGGAGGCAAAGGTGGAATGCCCTGGGATGAATTGACTGCAGACATCGCACTGGATATGTTCTTTGATGATGAAGCCATCTACTTGGATGTAACGAACCGGAATGATCACGGAAATGAGAATTTCTTAGGAACGAAGCACCAATTGCCCCACGGTGGGCGCCAAACTGTTTTGGTCAAAAATCAGATGAGGATAATGCAACCAAACTCTTTGTTACGGGGTATGATGCTTGAATTGGTAAACAATAATAAGGATCACTATGAAATGAATTGCACAGGAGACACAAAGATTTATACGAGGAAAAAGCCCTTGATCAACGTATGATCTCCGGCATAAAAAACCTCGGGTGATGGAAACTACCGATCACCAACTCAAATTAAACAATAATTCTTTTACAACTTCGGATGATAGCGAGCTAAATACAAGGATCACTATAGTGTATCGTGTAGAAATGTGTGAAGAAATACTAAGTGTTTTGCCGAGAGCTGGTGAGTGCAGTTGTATGAGTGTGTGTAGCCAAAAAATAGCCAAGTGTTGTCTAATTAGCTCGCTACCCCTTTTAAATCTAGTAAAATATCTAAATAACTAACTATCCGCAATTCATGCCTTCTCCCCACGATCTCCATAACGTTCACCATGGTCAAGCACGTGCGGAATAAGCGTGGAATATTCTTCAGGAACGTTACCAAGACTAAGTCCAAGATGTTATTCCTGCAAAACAATATCGAATTCAAAGCAAACAATCATTAGTATAAGGATCCTTAGGATGATCCATGATCCTGATCCTGAAGCACTTCTGAGGATCACTAACTGACACAGAAGTAAGGATCACCAAAGAGGATAACAATTGAGGATCACAGGTCATTCAAAAATCCTCCCCTAACAATAGGGATAGTGGTTCACCATTCTCAGGCTTCATCAGTAGAGGTGCAGTTGAAAGATATTGCTTCAAATCCTGCAGGGCTGCTTCATGCTTCTCGCCCCATTCGAATTTCTTGTTCTTCTTCAGGATATCATAAAACTCTTTGCATTTCTCTGAGGATCTTGAAATAAATCTGTTTAATGCTGCCACTCGCCCTGTTAATCGTTGAACATCCTTCATATTTGAGGGTGATTTAATATCCAAGATGGCTTTAATCTGCTCCGGGCTCGCCTCTATTCCTCTTTTGGTCACCATATATCCTAGAAATTTTCCTGCCCCCACTCCGAAATGACACTTAGCGGGATTTAGCTTCATGTTATATTGATCCAGGATATCAAATGCTCCTTTAATATCCTGGAGGTGATCCTGAGCTTTCCTTGATTTTACCACCATATCGTCAATGTATACCTCCATGGTGTCCCCAAGCTTGTCTTTGAACATCATGTTTACCAATCTCTGGTATGTTGCACCTGCATTTTTCAAACCAAAAGGCATGGCCGTATAACAGTAAATACTTGTTGGTGTCATGAAGGCAGTATCCTCCTGGTCAGAAGGCTCCATTTGAATCTGCTGAAATCCTGAGGATGCATCCATGAAGGTCAACATTTCATGCCCGGCAGTAGCATCCACCATTGCATCAATGTGAGGAAGAGGAAATGGGTCTTTAGGACAAGCCTTGTTCGAGTCTGTGTAGTCTACACAGACTCTCCATTTCCCATTTTTCTTCTGTACCACGACTACGTTTGCTAGCCATCTTGGAAACTTGACTTCTCTGATCATCCTGGACTTCAACAATCTTTCAACTTCCTCTTGGATAATCGTATTCCGCTCAGGAGCAAACTTCCTTCTTTTTTGCTGAACAGGCTTGAATGATCTGTCAATTCCAAGCTTGTGAGTGATAATGTCTTTGGATATACCTGTCATATCCTCATGCTTCCATGCAAACGTTGACATCCTGCATTTCAAAAATTTAGTTAACTGCTCTTCAATATCCTGAGGGATATTGGTTCCTACGAGCACCGAGATATCAGGATTATCCTGATCCAGGATAATTTTCTTCACATCCTGCTCCGAATCCTCCACGATATCCTGGGCCCGCATCTTTAATTGCTATGTTGTACTAGGCTTGGTTAAGGATTTCATCGAGGATGAGTAGCATTCTTTCACCTCCTGCTGATCACTATCAACCTTGACAACTCCCCAAGGGGTAGGGATCTTGATGCATTGGTGATATGTTGATGGCACAACCTTCATATCGTGAATCCATGGTCTTCCCAGTATGATGTTATAGCAGGATAGAGAATCCATCACACAGAAACGTTGTATCGAGTTGACTCCTTCATCATATACTGGTAACTTTATCTCTCCCACTGTGTTCCTAGCCTCTCCACTGAACCCAACAAGCACGGTGGACTTCGAAGTGATATCCATCGGAGATACATTCATTCTCTTCAGAGTCTCTAGTTGGATTATGTTGACGGAGCTGCCATTATCAACCAATATCCTGCGTACAAAATGGTTAGCCACATATAATGTTATTACCAGAGCATCATGATGAGGATCCTGGACAGTATCCCTGTCATCACCATCAAATGTGATCACTTTGTCAGTTGTGAGGGTAGTCATCCTGACAGGTTTGTCTCCCCTTTCGGCCTTAGCTTCTTTTGCATGTCTCTTTGCCGCCAAATACGAAGTCCCACAAATGTCGGATCCTCCCGAAATAAAGTTGATTATCTTGGCATCCACGGGAGGTGACGCTGCTCGCTCAGGATCCTTCTTAGTATCCTGACCCTTATTCTTCTTTCTTCCTAAGAGATCTTTCAGATATCCCTTGCTTAGAAGATAGCTTATTTCTTTTCTTAGAGCAATGCAATCCTCAGTTACATGTCCGAAATCTTCGTGGAAGGCACACCATTTTGACTTATCTTTCCAATCGGCTTTTTGTTGATTCTTTCGAGGCCACCTAGCCTTGTCTCCTAAACCCTGCATGGCGTACATCAATTCAAGAATGTTAACAGAAAAGCAATATTCAGATAATTCAGGATATTCTTCAGGATCCTCGTCTTCGATAGCATTCACTTTCTTGTTTTCATTTCTACCATATGGCTTAGAGCGATATGGCTTAAATGAGGATTCTGACTTCCTGTTAGTTGACTCAAAGGTGTTGGATGAGTTCATTCTCTCTTGCATCTTTCTGTCATCCTCCAATCGAATATATCTTAGGGCCCTGTTTCGAGCTTCATCCAAGTTCCTGCATGGGTTCATACAAAGTCTTGGTAAAATTGAGAATCTTTTTGCAGCCCCATCTTGAAAGCTTGCACAGCTGTTGCAACATCAAGATGCGGAATGTCTAAGGATTCCCGGCTGAACTTGTTCACATAATCCCTTAGGGATTCTTGAGGCCCCTGTGTTATCCTGTAGAGGTCACTTGTTAGTTTTTCAAAGCTTCTACTACAAGAAAACTGACTATTAAATAAATTCACTAGGTGAGCAAATGATGTAATCGAAAGAGGAGGAACATTTAGGAGCCATTTCAAGGCTGATCCTGTTAAGGTAGAACCAAAACCCTTGCACAAGCATGCTTCCTTGAGCTCCGGAAGGATAGGGTTAATCTCCATTCTTTCCCTATACTGGGCAATATGCTCTTCAGGATCTGTAGTTCCATCATAAAGCTTCATGTTGGGGGTTTGAAATCTCTTTGGAATCTCAACATCACAGATAGGATATGCAAAGAGAGATATCCTGTGGCTGTCTTGGGACACTTCCGGGATTGGCTGGACCACTCCAGGTACACTGGATATCATGTCCTTCAACTTCTGAACCTCCCTAGTAAATGCTGATGTTACACCTGTATCCTGCAAAGATCCACTATTGTTAGCAGCATGAGTATTATTATTATTTGACACGTTACCCGTCTGAGGATTCTGCCCATATCCTGAAGCATATCCTGAGCTCCTCATGGTTGACATCCTGACAGAGGAGGGTATTTCAGGAGTATGATTCTGAGGAAGGCTGGGCACAATATTCCCCCTATTATCCTCAGCGTACACAGCCGAACTGAAGTTCAAAGTTCTGGGTTGTAATGGAGTGACGATATCCTCAGCAGATCTGCTCGAGCCAGACTTCAGGAGTTGTATTTCCCTTAACAGCATTTGGTTTGTTTCCTGTTGCTGCCTCATTTGTTCCTGCACACTTCCAAATAAGGTTAGAATTTCATCATTAGAAGCTAAAATGGGAGCAGATTCCTGAATACTCCGAGTAGGGATAATATCCTGAGGTTGTGAAGAAGATTGCATCCTTGGAGGAGGTGGTGGAAGCACCGGACCAGTAGTAGCAGAAGTTGTAGCAGACACAGTGGAGGAGCTCATGTTTGATCTTGAGGCCATTGTAAACAATGTGGCAAAAAGTTTTGAAAACAGAAAACCGATTAACGATTTCACAAAGATTTTTAGTAAGGAGAGCACCACTTGCCCCACGGTGGGCGCCAAATTGTTTTGGTCAAAAATTACCGAAGCAATTAAGTGATTAAATTAGTTAAGTGAGGTAGTGTGCTAAAAAGTGTGTTGAAAATATGCTGGTTAAGTTGTTTAGAAAAACAGTATTCAGGATACGGCTCAGGATATTGAGCTGTATCTACGATCAAACAATGAGCAAAAAGTAAAGGGGGTGACACGAGATATACGAGGAAAGCCCTTGATCAATCTAGATCGCCGGCATAAAACCTCGGGAGCTGACAATCGCAGCTGCCTTGTTCTTCTTATTGCTTTAAACGTCAGGATACAGTGCAGGATATTGACCAGATCGCTAAGTGTTACAACGCTTTTGTGCGAAAGTGAAAATTGCTAGAGAACAAGTGTAAGAGTGTAGTGAGCGTTGATGTGATGTCCTATTCGATCTGATATACCCACCTATTTATAGTAACGAATTACAAACGAAAATTCCTATAAATATGGGATGCTCCGAATATTCCATTGTTAACGTTGTAGACCGAGTAATGCGGCTTCAACGTCTTTATTTGAACGACTTGGACCGAGTCTTCCGCGGAATGAGTCCTTGTGAATGTTGCTAGCTTCTAATCCGCGTACCTGCACATAATCCGTTAGTGATCCTGAGGATACCATTCAGGATGTTACCAATATCCTGAATCAGCATCCCGGATGTGAACAGATATCATATAACCAAGATATAACCCAAGATATTTCTCAGGATATGGGCTCAGAATTTCACCCATAGCAGTTGTATGAAACCTTTACTTAGTAATTCATCTAATTGCTTTTTCAGTTCTAACATTTATGTGGGTGCTAACCGATAAGGTGCCTTAGCTATCGCTATAATTTCTGGAATTAGATGAATTCTAAATTCTACTTCCCTATCTGGTGGTAATCCTGGTAACTCTTCTGGGAATACATCTGGGTATTCTGAGACTACAGGAATCTCCTTAAGTTCTTTACCCTTAGTACTAATGATTACTGAAATCATATATACTATTCCTTGCTTTCGTTCGTAATTAGCAATTTTCATTACTGATATGAACTTCATAGGCTTACGTGGTTTATCTCCTATAATCATGATTGTTTCTCATGTGGGTGTATGAATTTCTATGGAATTCTTATCACAAAGAATTCGAGCATGGTTGGCTACTAACCAATCCATTCCTAACACAACATCGAACCCAGCTAAATTCATTGGCAATAGGTTTGCATGAAATTTATGACCTGAAAGTTCTATATTTTCTTTTTGCAAAACCTTATCTATGTTAATAGAATTTCCTTCTGCCGTTTCGACTGTAAAGATTTGCCTAAGGTTGGTTAAGGGTAAGTTAAGAGCTTGGCAGAATGAAGTATTTATAAAACTTTGGTTTGCACCAGAGTCAAATAATACTTTTGCGTAGACGTTGTGAACTAAGAACGTACCAGCTATCACATCTGGAATGAGTTCTGCCTCCTGAGTAGTTAGTTGGAATGCACGAACATTCTTCTTGGTAGCTCCATCAGCTGGCTTGGCTTTATTGTCTGCTGGTTTAACCAATTTAGGGCATTCTTTTTTAAAATGTCCGGCCTCTCCACAGTTATAGCAGATCCTTGTTTTCTTTCTGCAGTCTTCTTCGCGATGGCCTGCGACTTTGCAAAAGTCGCAGGTTACATTACATTTTCCATAATGTTTCTTTCTGCAATTCCTGCAGAACGGAGAAGTTGACGATGGCCCTGTTCCTCTTCTCTTGAAGCTGTTATTATTACTCGTACGAAATCCTTGGGAAATTTTCTGAGCCAGATCCTTTTTCCTGTTTTCATCTCTTGTGTGTACCAGCTCGTCAGTTAGAGTATTAGCTAATTCTACCGCATCGTCAATAGTGCGAGGTCTCGCAGCTTTAACGATATTACGGATTTCGCCAATCAATCCCCAAATATAGCGAGAAATGAGTACCGGTTCTGGCGAAGCCAGTGTTGATACCACTCTAACATATTCAAAGAATGTCGAAGTATACCCGCGACAATCTACACCCATCATTCGATGATTTAGGAACTTATTCGCCATTTGATCTTTTTCATATTCGGGACAGAATTTTCTATCTACAAGACTCTTAAATTCTTCCCAGTTCATAGCATACACCATCATCCTTCCTTTTGCTTGTAACACCGTGTTCCACCATTCTAGCGCCCCTTCTTTGAAAAGATTTGACGCGTACATGACCTTCTCGTCCTTAGCACATTTACTTATTGTAATCACTGCCTTGGTTTTCTCTAACCAACGCAGTGCCGTAGTTGCTCCTTCATTGCCTGCAAATTCAGCGGGTTTACAAGCAAGAAATTCTTTATAAGTGCAACCAGGCGTTGCAGCTTTCATTTTCTTAGGGAGCGGAGCCTGCCTTGAATCATCATCGTGATTAGTATGATTACCTCCTCCGTTTATACTATTACTGAAGTTATCTTCAGAAATACGTTTGCTAGGAATGATTTGTTGAGATTCAACAGGTTTCTGGGCAGCAGCAAGTATTGCTAGAATAGCATTGGCTATTCCTTGAGCAACGATATTTTCTATATCTTGCCTAGTCATAAATTGATCCTCCGGGTGTTGCTCAGATTGGTTAACCTCACTAACTGGTTCATTATTAACGTTTTCCATCTGATGATTAATATATATAATTTATTAGTATCGAATAAATAATAATTATACACAAAATACTCATACAAATTTCACAACACACATATAGCCAAAATTATCGATTTCTCGATTCCCATTATATATATATTATGCATCAATACACACCATTATCTTACAAAGTTTTATTTGTAGTTATTTTATAAGATTATATTTTTCTATTTGTTATACAACCACAGTTTCACAAACTCACTATCCCTCGTCAGTTGGTATTTCAGTAACGACGTTCCCTCTCGTCGTATTTCCAGGTGATCTGTTATCCTACTTCCCTGATCCTATTTCCTGCATTCACCAGCTCCTCGCCAAAGTGGCAGAGTTCAGCTAAATTTTCATTGCTCATTGGTGGGTTTGGTATAGGTTCTGGGTCGAACTGAGGGAGAAAGGAATAAGGACTGTTGAGAAGATTT
>JARYGA010020726.1:0-35226 GCA_030545235.1 Helianthus tuberosus
AACGTGATTATTATTAAACACATTTAACATACATCTTGAATATATGGGGTTACATTAAGGTCAGGGGGACGATACGTAAGCATTTCGTACGCGTTGATCTGATCCCTGTATAATGTATGCCAGGTGGAGAGAGATGTGAAACAAAAGTATTATTTTTATTTATTCTTCAAAAGAGATTTTAGAAAATTTAATATTTGTAGTTTTCAAGAATTGTGGGGCCCGAGATTGTAAGGCACAGTTGCTTTATCAACAACTTTTTGATATTTTTATTTTTCCAATATAAACTTTATGATGTAAGGCACAGTTGCTTTATCAACAACTTTCTATTTTTTTATTTTTCTAATATACTTTAACTTTTTTTGAGGCACAAAATGCACCATTACTAGAGAGAGAGAGAGAGAGTTCATCGGTTTGCACAGTGATAAGGAAAGCATGGTTTGAGAGATAAGCAAAGCATGGGTTGAGATGAAAATGATGTCTTGTGTCAGACATAAGATAAGGCTTCATTGAAAAATATCACCAATCTTACCAACTTTCTGTCCTTTTTGTGATGTTATCCGAAAGTCCTTTTATTTACGTCACATTACAAATTGATTTCGTCGAAGTGTTAATACTTTTGTAATTTTTTTTTATTTTTTTATTTTTTATATTTGAAAGGGTTGTACGCGACAGTGAGATGCCTCAACAAATTAAATATTGAGATGGGACTTCACCTTTAGATATATGTGCACAAACAAATTAAATATTGTAAAATTTGGACCAAAAATGTAAAATTTGAACTTAAACGTAAACCACTCACCAGTCAAAAATACGCCCAAAATGTAAAAAAAAAAAAAAAAAAAAAAACCAAAGCGCCGAGCTTAGGCCAAAGCGGGGCGCTTTGAAAAAAAAAAAAAACAAAGCGCCGAGCTTAGGCCAAAGCGGGGCGCTTTGGTGTAAAGTCAACAGCGGGTCTATTCGCACACGCCCTTAGTCTATTTAAACACTCCAAAGCGCCCCGCTATGGCCAAAGCGGGCTTTGGCCATAGCGGGGCGCTTTGGAGTGTTTAAATAGACTAAGGGCGTGTGCGAATAGACCCGATATTACGGTAGTTCACTGTTAAAAAAAAAAGGTCCTTGTTCACCAAGCCATATCCCCGTTTCTCCTCTTCAACCATTGCAGAATTCCCCAAAATGCAACTGAACAACAGGCCTCAAGACCAATCACCATTCATCTTCCTCCTCTCTTCTCTTCCCACTCCCGTTAAATCCCACTTAACCCCCATGCGCACAGCCATAACCCTCCTCCGTTCTCTCTCCACCCACCACCGCCGTCTCATCATCCACCGCACTCTCACCCTCTTCACCACACTCCACACACCCCACCCTACAAATCCAATTCGCTTCCCCCTCTTTCATGCCCAATCTTCAGCCAGTAATTTCGTCGAACAGTTGGCGGGCGAAGACGGAAACTGGGATTCCGGCAAAGATAAGTTAGATAACGAGTCGTTTAACTTTGACGCGTGTTTTGGGTCGAGTGCTGATGATTCTGAGAAGTTTAAGGCTTCTGCTTCACTTGATGTGAAGGAATTGGATGAGCTTCCTGAACAGTGGAGGAGGTCGAAGTTAGCGTGGCTGTGTAAGGAGCTGCCGTCGCATAAGCCTGCTACTCTTGTTAGGATACTGAATGCTCAGCGGAAGTGGGCTAATCAAGATGATATGACTTATCTAGTTGTGCATTGTTTGCGGATTCGACATAATGAAACTGGGTTTAGGGTAAAGATTCTTCTTTTTTATTGATGCTAATGCTTATCATTAATATTTGTGTTTGGTTTACCATGTTGTTATCTATGGAGTATAGATTTTTCTAAGGGAGTGTATAGGTACTTTCAAGGGGTGCTGGTATAGTTTACACACCACTTTATGCTGGCGATAGCTTACTGCTATTATTTTAGTACTTTTGTATGGTTGTTTCGGCTGATTTTCTTAGTAACACTTTATGTTATTTGAATTGCTATTCTATCCGCTTAAAAAAAAAAGGATTTTGGAGCCAGGATGTCACTAGGAGCAGGCTTTCTATCCCGTGGGATAGAGGAAATGTTTGCCTTCATCCCACCCTCCCCAGACTTTGGTTTTAAAATGTTTGCATCACATGATGCGGTGTTGAAATTGCATTGCGCGATGCAATTTCATGATGCGCGCATCACATGCAGTTGACCATTATTTGAACAAATTGAGCCGTGATTGCAATGGGTTTGAGTTTTTCAAAGATGATTGAACAAATCTGATCATCGATTGAGCAATGGGTTTGAGTATTTTAACATACTGGACCATGATTGCAATGTGTGACTTTTTCAAATATGATTGAACAAATTTGACCATCGATTGAGCAAGGGGTTTTTTATATTTGAACAAATTTGACCACCGATTGTTAAATCTGACTAGAGATGATGACTTGATGAGAATATCTTATATTTTTGCGTTTAAAAGCTAACAAGTTAAAATATTATCTTAGATACCTTTTTAACGTTGAACGCCTCACATACGTGATGCGTGCGCTTCACACATTGGCACATGCTTTTTTTAAAACCAAGCTTCAGGGCCTATCTATAGCTCTGCTCTAAGTGGGATTTTACCGGGTACATTTGTTTCTTGTTTGTTAATGTGCTTTAAGTGTGATGCCATTTGGTTGGTTAATTTCAGGTGTACAAATGGATGATGCAACAACACTGGTTTCGTTTCGATTTCGCTCTCGCGACAAAGCTAGCAGATTTAATGGGCAAGGAGCGAAAATACTTGAAATGCAGGGAGATATTCGATGACATAATTAATCACGGATTAATCCCTACAGAATACACATTTCATATTCTCATAATCTCCTACCTTAGTTCATCAAACCGGGGTTGTTTAGACGAAGCATGCGTCATCTACAATCGAATGATTCAATTAGGAGGTTATAGTCCCCGCCTTAGCCTCCACAATTCTCTTTTCAAAGCGATTGTAACCGCACCCGAAGACTCCTCAAAACGGTATCTTAAGCAAGCGGAATTCATATTTCATCAAATGGTAACATCCGGATTCAAGATTCATAACGATATTTACAGCGGTCTTATTTGGCTTCATAGCCATCAAGATACGATAGATAAAGAAAGAATCGAATCTTTACGAGCCGAAATGCAGTTATTGGGAATCGTAGAGAGTAAAGAAGTGCTTGTGTCGGTTTTGAGAGCTTGCTCAAAAGAAGGGGACGTAGAAGAAGCTGAAAAAACATGGAAAAAGCTTCTTAGTTCGGCTCCGAGAATTCCATCGCAAGCTTTCGTTTATAAAATGGAAGTATACGCAAAAATCGGAGAATATATGAGATCGTTAGACGTATTTAAGAGTCTCCAACAACAATCAGGCTCACCCAGCACTTCGGGATTTCATAAAATTATAGAAGTGTTGTGTAAAGCTCAAGCTGTAGAGCTTGCAGAGTCGGTTATGAAAGAGTTTATCGAAAGCGGTAAGAAGCCGTTAACACCATCGTATATTAATTTATTGGACATGTATTTTACACTAGGTATGCATGATAAATTGGAGTATACGTTCTTACAGTCCGTCGAAAATTGTCGTCCGAATCGTACTGTTTACAATATATATCTCAAATCATTGGTTCATATCGGCAATCTCGAAAAGGCGGAGGATGTATTGCGCCAAATGCAGAATCTTGAGGACGTTGGTGTCGATTCCAAATCTTGCAACGCTATTTTAACGGGGTATTTAGATGGTAGAGAGTATGTTAAAGCGGAAAAGATATATGCTTTGATGAAGGAGAAAAAGTTTCATATCGAACCTGATTTGATCGAAACTCTTGAACGGGTTTTGAGTTCAAATGAAGAAGTTGTTAAGAACCCGACAACGCTAAAGCTCAGCAAAGAACAACGAGAAGCTCTTGTGGGATTACTGTTAGGTGGTGTAAAGATCGAATCCGATGAAACGAGAAAGAATCATACGCTTGTTTTCAAGTTTAGCGAGAACTCCGGTGTACATAACGTTTTAAAAAAACGTATACGCAACGAGTATAACAAGTGGTTGGATTTGAGTAGTGAAAAAGATGACCAATTTACTACGATCTCACACTCATATTTCGGGTTTTACGCCGACCAGTTTTGGCCACAAGGTCTACCGGTGATTCCGAAATTAATCCATCGGTGGCTGTCACCGCGAGTGCTTGCGTACTGGTACATGTATGGGGGGTATAAAACATCGTCTGGAGATATTTTGTTGAAGATTAGAGGAAGTGAAGATGGCGTTGACCGGATCGTTAAAGCTTTGCAGAAAAAGTCTTTGACTTGTAAAGTCAAACGTAAGGGGGGATTGTTTTGGATAGGTTTACTTGGAAGCAATTCAATATGGTTTTGGAAATTGGTGGATCCATACATTGTAGGGGAGTTAAAAGATCATTTAAAGCCGGAACGATTATCTTCTGATTTAAAGGAAGAATCTCAAACTATTGACTTTGATAAAAGTGATTCTGATTATAGTGAAGATGACGCATCGTAGGACTTTTTTTTAAATAGTTTTTGATAGAAGAGGGTTTTCGAAACGCCAGATTTACTCGATAATATCCCTTTTCTTGCTGCAAGGAGACTAAGGTATGTTTATGTTTGAACTTTTGAATAGGGCTGCAAATGAACTTAACGTTCGGGAAGTTCGTTTAGTTGAACAAACATGAACAGAGGCTGTGTTCATTTATGTTTGGTAATGTATTCATTTATGTCCGTTTGTGCTTGATAACTAAGGTTTTTAATTTTTATATTTTATATAAATACTTCAAATTCTTACTAATAAAATATTTAATAAATATTAGGGTATCTTATAGTACATAATATTTATCAACGTAATGTTTATGTATGAAAGATGCTGATTTTATTTGGAATTCAATATATGTTCGTTTGTGTTCATTTCTATTTAAGAAAGCTTGTTTGTGTTCCTTTGTGTTCGATTGTGTTCATAAACGCTTGTTTGTGTTCATTTGCGTTCATGAATGTCCGTTTGTGTTCATGCACGTTTGTCTGTGTTTGTTACCTGAAATTAACCATTTGGTAAGTGTTCATGAAAAGTTTGTGAACACATGTATGTCCTTCGTTCGTTTCATTTGCAGCCCTATTATGCGCATGAACGTTTTCTGTAAATTTACATGTATTTCTGGTTTCACGTTTGCTTTTGTTAATTTAGGCATGAAATTGTGAGATTACGATTCATTCTTTACTTAGTTTCAACTTTGTTTTATATATGTATTTTTTATGCAGGTAGAAAATAGGACCGGTGCTACTGCTGCGCATTTGAGTCAGGACATATACTAGCTAGTTTTTTGGATTTTCATGATGGTGTATCTTTTGACGCTTCACTGGGATCCAAAATCTTATGATCTTGTTTATTAAATGTCATTTTGTGCATATTTAATGTTACCATCGGTATATATTGCATGATTTAGCATGCTTGAAATCCAGTAATTGTTATGAAGCACTTGCAGCATTAACATGGTTCAACTTAGCTAAATAGGTAATGGAGCATTTTGATATGTTGATTTTTTTTAGCCGGCAAATAATCTCACGTATAAACCCACCCTGCTCGGGCCTATGTCCAAGGTCGACTCCTCGACCGCCATGAGACCGTGCCCCCTGATGTGCGGGAACCGGATGGAATCCGTAAACCCTCGCCCCCGGTCAGGTTCGAACCCGAGATTAAAGTCTTGATTCGTCTCTTCACTCAAATGTCCCTTGAAAATGACTCAAGTGGGAGTCGAATCTGCGTCTCCGCTAGGAAGGGCAGACCTTTTGACCATCTTATGACTTTATATGTTGATTAAATAGTTTAAAATAGATGGTTAAGGAATGTTGATTGTATGTTGATTAAATAGTTTAAAATAGATGGTTAAGGAATGTTGATTGTCATTATGAAAGACGTTGACTACTCTGGAAAGTAGATCACTATTAGGGGTAGGGGCGCCCATCACTCACAACATCCAATCGAGTTCCGCCATGTCATCAAACATTATTCCATTACTAGTAATGGATTTTAGTGGAAATGTCCATCACTCACCACACCCAACAATACCCCTCACAACCCAACAATTCCCCTCAACTTCTTCACTTCTTCACGCGTGAAATATACAACGCGTTTACAAAACCACGCGTCAAACTTGGCACCGGCGGCGGTGTTTCATTGCCTTCCACGCGTGGCGAAACGGCCACCACGGGGCGCCCCGTCCCCACTCATGTAAAAGAACTTAGATTTTTAAATAATTCTAGAAAGGTGTTTCTTGGATATTTGTTTGTTGCCAATTGATTGCCACCTCAGCTAGCATTCGAATGGCAATTCGCTTATAAAAACCTAGTACATTTCATAAATGCACCTAAACTAGAATTACGATGATTTGAGGATGATCTTAGGTTTCATGGTATGGAATGGAAATTGTCTCTTCTCAATAAAGTACACACAATGGAATAAAGTCCCCCAATCATTACCTAATATTTTTGTTTTGTTTTTTTTTTTATAATTATAACATTTAAATAAAAAAACAAAACAAAAAATTTAAATAAATATAAATAAACAAACATAATATTTAAATAAATTTAAAAAAACATAACACATAAATAAAAGGATAGCATTTAAATAAAGCAAACATAAACTAATATTTTAATAGATCCTCCAATCCGGTCTTGCAAAATCCTCCAAACCGCATCGTGATCAAACGGCCTTACGTACAATGCTTCGAACTCGGTATGTGCTACGACAAGCGTTTCATCCTTGGGTACACCCTCCTCGCGGTTCAACGTAGTGACGTAGCACCTCTCAAAATTTGTATACTTATGCGCGGGTGCATAAACCTTTCTAAAATATGTTCTCTTCCACGAAAATTCTCACTCACACGTTTGTAGAATGTGGTCCTAATCCTACTCCAACATTGAGGTGAATCTGAAGGGAATCCTAAATCGACTGTATCCACCCAACTTGTGACTAACGTGATATCCTTAGCCCCAGTCCAATGATGTGCCATTGAAAATAAAGAGATTGAGAGTATAAATAGTTTGACAGTATGGAGAGGTTGAGAGTGAAATAAAATAAGAGCGTGTGTGTGTTTTTACAGATATGAAATTAAATAATTTGAAATTATTTTTTTAAAAAGTTGTCGTTTTACAACAATCAAGACACAAGGGCCCACCATGTTTCGTCCATTGTTGCTCGCTATTGCACTCGCGGTTGACCAATAGCGCTCACGGGACGATGATGGTGGTTTGGGGGGGGGGGGGGGGGGGGGTATAGTTGAGATGGCATGACATTGGCATCACAGTCCACATACCACCCATCCTTGCCTATATGGCCAGTTATTTGTATATTGATAATTGATTTCGAAACGATCGCCTAATTACTCCTCACTAGTTGACAACGACCCTGTTATGTAAACGTGTTTTAAACATCACGTATACACTTACTCATTTCTTCTCTTGCTATCTTTAATATATTCTCTACTATTGTGTTACATCCATGTGATGCTCCGTGGATCTGTTTGGAATAGATACCCAGGCATTGAATAATCGTGTTTATAGTTTAAATTTAAAATAATAATAAAATAACAACCATAACAAGAAGGATAAAATATGACTAGAATCTAATAACGCATCGGATAATCGTGTTTATAATTAAAATTTAAAATAATAATAAATATGTGAATCTACTGTAAATTTCACATTTTACCTGATATAAATTCAATACTCATATATAGATATATCTTGATGGCTGATGAGATGCTTGTTAGAGAGTCGATTCATGCGATATTCTTCATGAAACATCTAAAGTAATATTAGTGTGTTTTCGGATCACTAGATCAATCGCTCCCTGTGGTTTGTTTGTAATGGTTGGAGACTATAATATTACATTGTTGAAAGCATTAAAAATATAGTGATACAAAATTTGAGGCTTGTTGATGCGTGTGAAGTGTTATATATATTAGGTGTATATTTTAAGCCCCTTTAACACTTTTTAGTCAAGTTTTAAATTTATAAAACACGATATTTACTAACACTAGACACACATATGGGCAAGTGCACCCATCGTGAGCGTAGTATAGTGTTGGTAAGATACCGAGGTCGTCCAATGACACAAGAGCTTTTAGTACCGGTTTATCCTCAACGTCTAATCAAATCAAAAAGTTTAGAAAAAATGTTTTAACTAAGAAAAATAAAAACTAACTAAAATGCTGAAAAATAAAATAAAAAGAACAACAGATAGACAAGATGAATCACTTGGTTCCGACTCGTATCTAGTGTAACCTTTGATTATTTCCGCACTTTTGCACTATTTTAAGAGATTATCTTAGTTATTGTAGTAGGCCCCTCTTTTGAAGGTGACGTTACCCTCACCCCAGTAGTTTGAGTCAGCAAGGATACAATCCTAAAAGGGTGGATTATTGGAAGATAATTAATTAAGTTATTAGGCCCCTCTTTTGGAGGTGACGTTACCCTCGACTAAGTAGTCTGAGTCAGCAGGGATACAGTCCTAAATAGCCTGGTTATAGTATTAATAGTAGTTAACTTATGAGGGGATCAAAGAGTTTGGACCCCCGCCATCCAATACCGTTAAGTATTGAAGGAGGTCCTACTAAATTTGACCCAGGTCCATTGCAGGACCTCTAAACGCTGAACAATGGCAAGACCTTTACCAAACCGTTCCCTTAACCCCCGACCAGGTAGCCAACATACCTCCATATAGACCGTGGAGATATGAATGGTGAAAATCTTTTATTTTATATAGACAGTAAAATAATGCCAAGACACCACAGACAAACGATAAGGAAAGATCACCTTCAACATAAGCAACTAGTTATTAAAGTCATTAATACAAAACCAAGTAAAAAGTGCGAAAAGATTAGAAATAAAAAGTATTACACTAGACACTTTGTCTTCACCAAGTGATGTAAGAGACTTAGGCAAACATGGCCTTGATTGTCAAGAACTCTTACGATCAATCTTGGATCCCGAGACGACTCACACACTCTACGATGGACAATGGATGATGGTGGTGGATGATGGTGTTATGGTGGTGGTGGGTGGTGGGTGAAGTGTGAGAGAGGTGGTGTGCCAAGGGATGGTTTGAGCTTGAGCCAAGCACTCCTATTTATAGGCTGAACAGAAGCTCGGGCATGGCCCCGTGTCCAGTGGGAACGGCCCCGTGTCCACATCCTCTCTTTCTTCATTTAATGCAGCTTTGTCTTATTAGTTGACCACGCCCCCGTGTCCGCTGAGCACGATCCCGTGTGCAGAAGAATCTTTGTACTATGAAGATTTGCCTGGATTGTGCGAATCTTATAGTTGACCACGGCCCCGTGTCCGCTGAGCACGGCCCCGTGGTGGGCAATAGAAGCTTCTACCACTTTGTCTTTTCTGCTGACACTTGGGCACGCCCCCGTGCTGGCTGAGCACGGGGCGTGTTCAGTCTTCTGATCTCTTGTTTTGCTTGGGAAGATGCTGTCGTGGGGTCGGGCATGTCACGTCTTGTTCCTTTTCTTGTATTTATGTTAGATTTTGATGTCTTTTTGCTTCTTTTGTTAATTTGATCTCATTTAATCCTGAAAATACAAAAGGAAGACAAAAGCACACTTTTTCCAACATTAGTGCTAAAAAAGGGTTAGTTTTATGCCACAATTGATGTAATTTATATGTTGCATTTTGCACACATCACTTGTTGTCACACCCTCAAAATCCACACGCGGAGTATCACCGCCTGGAGGCGTGACTGACCAGGATCAAACCACCAATCATATTGAACATTTGCAAGTAATAAATAAAATTCAATCCAACAATACGAAAGGTGTTCAAAACAAAACATAGTTAAGTGTTTAGCGGAAGCATAAATGTGAAAACCCAACATAAGTATTAAATTCGAAATGTTATAATGTTTTTAACATGGCGCCCACTGTCCATGTCCCACAACGACCGCGCCTCCCTGTGCAAGTTCCATGAGTACCTATCGACCTGCAAGGCATGTAACAACGAGTCAACAACAAAGTTGAGCGAGTTCACAGTTGTTTGTTCAGTTATTGAGTTCGTTTCAGAAATCGTAAGTTTGTTTCATAATCATGTGTTACCCAGTATCATTGTTTCCCAAATCTTTACGATATTTAGTGGGGGCTTCCCATGTTGTATATTACTAGACTAGTTGTATCTATAGGTGTCCTTCCCAATCCGAGGACAGTGATAAGTATGAGATTACGTAGGTTTTACGTAAGTGCCCTTCCCAATCCGAGGACAGTAGTAAGTATGAGATTACGTAGGTTTTACGTAAGTGCCCTTCCCAATCCGAGGACAGTGGTACGTAGCGAGTACGTAGGTTTAGCACTGGCGTCCTTCCCAATCCGAGGACGGTGGTAAGTAGTCTAGTAGTGGTAAATGTACAAGTTCTGTCGTAGTTATTCAATCCCATTCCCAACCCACCGGGAATCCCATGCCTTAGAAGTGTGAACTCACCTTGGTTTGCTCGGTTTGATTAATTACTTGGTTCCAATTAATCAGTCAAGGCCGTAACGCCAGATATTTTAGATAGATCGAGATGGATGGTGCTTGGTGCTTGGGGTTCTCTACAGTTGCCGTCACACAGAGATTCTATGGAAAGAGTCTCTAGGGTTTTTGCTAGAATAACCACTCACGCAACCTACGTCCTTATCTACATAAGCTATACCGGGTTGGGCCCTTACTGGGCTTCGGAGAACTTGGGCCGGCGAAACACCTGTTTCGTCGAGGTGAGGACGGCGAAACACTCCCTGTTTCGTCGAAGTGGTTTATGGCGAAACTGAAATTGTTTCGTCGGGTTGTTTCGTCGGGTATAGCTCCGAATCTCAAACAATTTACAAGTTTATGTAACCAAACACTTTAATCACATTAAATAGATAACATATCAAATAAACATCTCAACATATAATCCAACGTGTACAATTACAAGGCAAACAAGTCGTGTAAGAAAACAACTAAACAAAATAACGTGCAATTAACGTGAAGATGGAATCTTGGAAACTCGAGTTGTCACATTATCCCCAACTTGAAAGAAATTTCGTCCCGAAATTTAGCATGCGGTTACTGAGGAAGCTAGTTAAGTTGTGTGGTTTCCTGGTTTTCCTGGGGTGTCACATCATCCCCCCGTTGATTTGGAATTTCATCCCGAAATTCTGTAGTAGCTTCAGCCTCTGTAGTGGTTGCATTGTTTTTGAACAACTGGGGATACTTGAGTTTTATTTGCTCTTCTCGTTCCCAGGTGAACTCTGGGCCACGACGGGAGTTCCAACGAACTCGAACAAGAGGTATTCTGGTGTGCTTGAGAACCTTAACGTCTCGGTCTGTGATTTCAACTGGTTCCTCGACGAATCGCAACTGATCGTCGATAGTGAGCTCCTTAAGAGGAACTATGAGGGTCTCATCTGATAGACACTTCTTCAGATTTGACACGTGAAATACGTTGTGAACTCCACTGAGTTCTGTTGGTAGGTTTAGTTTGTAGGCCACTTTGCCTATTTTCTCTATGATTTCGAACGGTCCGACGTAACGCGGATTGAGTTTGCCCCTTTTTCCAAAGCGAACCACACCCTTCCAGGGTGAGACTTTAAGTAGCACTCGGTCCGCGGCCTGAAATTCTAGGGGTTTCCTACGCTTATCAGCGTAGCTTTTCTGACGGTCACGAGCTGCCGCCATGCGTTGTCGTATCTGGGCAATCCTTTCTGTAGCATCGACTACGAGTTCTGGGCCAGTGAGTTGGTTGTCGCCAACTTCTGCCCAACAAAGAGGTGATCGGCACTTACGCCCATACAGTGCCTCAAACAGAGCGGCTTGAATGCTAGTGTGGTAACTGTTGTTATACGAAAACTCCACCAAAGGGAGGTGTTTTTCCCAGTCGTTGCCGAAATCGAATACACATGCACGAAGCATGTCTTCTAGGGTTTGGATGGTGCGTTCAGACTGCCCATCCGTTTGCGGGTGATAAGCTGTGCTCATGTCTAAACGTGAGCCAAAGGATTTGTGCATAGCTTGCCACAGTTCAGAAGTAAAACGCGCATCACGATCAGAAATAATGGAGGTTGGCACCCCGTGCCTCGAAACCACTTCCTTTAGATAAACGTCTGCTAAAGTGGAGAACTTATCCGTTTCTTTGATAGCCAAGAAGTGTGCAGACTTTGTGAGTCGATCCACGATCACCCAAATGGTATCATTTCCACGTTGAGATCTAGGCAAGCCAGTAACGAAATCCATGGAAATTTGCTCCCATTTCCATTGTGGTTGTTGGAGTAGGCCCGATGGTTTCTGATATTCGGTCTTGACTCTCGCACAAGTCAAACACTTGCTGACGTAAGTTGCTATGTGAGCTTTCATGCTAGGCCACCAATACGTAGTTCTGAGATCGTGGTACATCTTATCCGAACCAGGATGTTCCGAGTAACGAGACTTATGTGCTTCATCCATTACAAGTTCTCGTAAATTACCATAGAGTGGGACCCAGATGCGTCCTGTCACGTATTAGGCGCCGTTTTCTTTTTGTTCTAACCGCTGCCTTGAGCCGCGTAAGGCTTCAGCCCTGACGTTTTCTGGTTTCAATGCTTCTACCTGAGCATCTCGTATCTGGGAAGGAAGACTCGATTGAATGGTGAGTTGTAACGCACGCACGCGTTTAGGTGTAGTATCTTTTCGACTGAGGGCGTCGGCCACAACATTGGCTTTGCCCGGATGGTACTTGATGGCACATTCGTAATCATTCAATAGCTCGACCCATCGACGTTGTCGCATGTTCAACTCCTTTTTCTTGAAGATATGTTCGAGACTCCTGTGATCGGTGTAGATGGTGCACTTGGTACCGTACAGGTAATGTCTCCATATCTTAAGTGCGAAAATAACAGCTCCTAGCTCCAAGTCGTGTGTGGTGTAATTTCTTTCATGAAATTTAAGTTGGCGTGATGCGTAGGCTATAACCTTGTCACGTTGCATTAACACACAACCAACTCCCTAGATGGACGCGTCGCAGTAAACCACAAAATCGTCTGTGCCCTCAGGCAATGAGAGGATAGGTGCGCTACAAAGTTTACTCTTCAAATGTTGGAGTGCTGATTCTTGAGCATCACCCCAACGATAGGTGACCCCCTTCTGAGTTAGTAGAGTAAGCGGCTGCGCAATCTTCGAGAAGTCTTTGATGAACCTTCTGTAGTAGCCCGCCAAACCCAAGAATTGGCGGATTTCTGTTGGTGTACGCGGTGCAGGCCAGTTCTTGATCGAGTCGACTTTTGATGGATCAACGTGAATCCCATTCCCGTTTACCACGTGGCCTAAGAAATGGACTTCTCGAAGCCAGAAGTCGCATTTGGAAAACTTAGCATAAAGTTGCTCTGTTCGAAGAAGTTCCAAGATGAGTCGCAAATGTTGTTCGTGTTCCTCCTGACTCTTAGAGTAGATCAGGATGTCGTCGATGAATACAATAACAAACTTATCCAAGTAAGGCTTCCACACTCTGTTCATAAGATCCATGAAGACTGCAGGCGCGTTTGTTAACCCGAATGGCATGACCAGAAACTCGTAGTGGCCGTAGCGAGTTCTGAATGCTGTTTTGGAGACGTCCTCGTCCCGGACTCTTAGTTGATGGTAGCCTGACCTCAGATCAATCTTTGAATAGAAACTCGACCCTTGCAACTGGTCGAATAAGTCATCAATGCGTGGAAGAGGATAGCGATTCTTCACGGTCACCTTGTTTAGTTTGCGGTAATCTATGCACATACGGAAGGTACCGTCTTTCTTCTTCACAAATAATACTGGAGCTCCCCAGGGCGAAGAGCTAGGACGAATGAAACCCTTATCCAAGAGTTCTTGCAATTGTTTGGACAGTTCTTCCAGTTCGGTTGGAGCTAAGCGATAAGGTGCTCGAGCTATGGGCGCTGCTCCAGGAGCTAGCTCGATCTGGAATTCGACCTGGCGATGAGGCGGTAGCCCAGGTAAATCTTCAGGGAACACTTGAGGAAAATCACGTACTACTGGTATATCCTCAATTCTCTTCTCTTTCATTGATGCGTCAATAACAAGTGCTAAAATAGCGGTGTGGCCCTTTCGCAAACACTTCTGGGCCTTAAGAAATGAGATTATGCCCACCACAGCACCACTCTTGTCGCCTTGAATTTCGAGAGGTTCTTTACCAGAACGGGGAATACGAACAATCTTCTCTTTGCATAGGATCTCTGCTTGCTGTTGGGATAACCAATCCATCCCAATGACGATGTCGAAACTACCCAGAACTATAGGAATGAGATCGATAGAGAAGGTCTGACCAGCGAGGACAAGATTACAACCCTGAACTATGTGTGTGGCCTCTAGACTTTTACCATTTGCTAACTCTATGACATGCTTGGTGTTCAAAAGAGTTGGTGTGCGTTTAAGCATTTGACTAACTTTTAGAGACACATAACTGGTATCGGCACCCGAATCAAATAAAACAGTAACATAAAAGTCGTCGAGAAGGAACTTACCCATCACTACGTTAGGATCATTCCTTGCGTCACCCTGACCCAGCACGAACACTCGACCCCTGGCACCGTTGTCATTATTGTTTCCCCCATTGTTGCCCCCATTATTGTTCCCGTTTCCTTGGTTGTGTTTCTGATTCTGATTTAACTGTGGGCAGTGTCTCTTGAAGTGACCTTCAGCGCCACACTGATAGCATCCCCTGTTGCCATGTTGCTGTTGCTGTTGCTGATTCTGCGGTGCTTGCTGTTGCTGCTGACGATTCTGATTTGCAGGCCGTGAGCTCCTGCAATCCTTGGCTTCATGACCCATCTTGAGACACCTCTGACAGCGTCCCTTGTTGCACTGACCACTATGGTGCCTGTTGCATTTGTTGCACTTTGGGTGGTTTCCTCGATATCCACCTTGCCCTTGACTACCAGAAGATTGCTGACCAGGACTCTGGTAGTCATCAATCTTTTGCTGCTGCGCCTGGGACTGAACTGTAGTCGAACCCTTGCTGGAGGCTCCATCCCATTTTCGCTTGTTGTCACTGGGAATAGCAGAAGTAGTAGTAGCAGTAGCACCTATACGCTTAGGCAGCTTGTTCTGTTCCACTGCCTGGTCTGTGAGACGATGAGCAAGACGAGTAACATCCTGGATGGTAGCAAGGTTAGCAGCAGTCACATGGCTTTGAATCTCTGGTACTAAGCCTTTGAGGTACAGCTCGATACGCTTGATGGGAGGATCCACCATAGTTGGACATAACACTGCCAGTTCGTTGGATCGCTTCGTATACGCCTCTATCTCTGACCCCGTCATCTTCAGGTTAAAGAACTCCACTTCCAGCTTGTGGATGTCATCACGATTACAGTATTCCCGCTTGATCAGTTCCTTGAAGTCGTTCCATGGGGTGGCATTAGCAGCAACTATCCCCAGCATTTGAAACTGAGCGTTCCACCACGTGAGCGCTATGCCCTCGAGAGTACCAGTAGCATACTTCACCCTACGATCCTCAGGGCATTCACACATCTTAAAAACAGACTCGAGCTTCTCGAACCAGTGGAGGAGGCCTACAGCTCCTTCAGTGCCATTGAAAGTAGTAGGTCGGCAATCCATAAAGGTTTTGAAAGTACACACAGGAGGCTGAGCGTGTTGACCTGTCGTGTGTGTAAAACAAAATTAAGCACAAGTGTTGGTTTACGAGAGTAGGATCTAAAGATCCTAGAGTAAGTTGTGATGGCAGGTTATACCTCCTGCCTGGGCAGCTGCGAGTGCTGCAGTAACTTGTTCAGTGATCAAGGCCGCCAACTGGGCTTGAGTTAGGTTAACGCGTCCACTCATGATCTTCATATCAAAGGAAACATGAGTGAGAAAGGTTCACAAAAGTGCGATGACAGAAGCGAGTAAGCACACATGGGTTTTCAACCAATAGTTGTTACGTTCATCTAAGCATACCAAAATCAAAGTTCTATGTAACTAGCAAGTAGGCAATATAACATAAACCATATCACCTATAGTGTTGAGCCTTGCACGTGGAGTGAAGCGTCGTTGTGGATCGTTGAGCACTGTTGATGTGTGTAAAATGCAACATATAAATTACATCAAATGAGGCATAAAACTAACCCTTTTTTAGTACTAATATTGGAAAAAGAGTGTTTTTGTTTTCCTTTTGTATTTTCAGGATTAAATGAGCTCAAAAACGCAAAAGAAGCAAAAAGACAGCTAAATCCAACATAAATACAAGAAAAGGAACATTAGTGGACTGCCCGAACCCTCAACGGCACCTTCCAAAGCAAAATAGAGAAAACAGAAGGCTGAACACGCCCCGTGCTCAGCCAGCACGGGGCCGTGCCCAAGAAGCAGCAGAAAAGACAAACCTATAGAAGCTTCTATTGCCCATCACGGGGCCGTGCTCAGCGGACACGGGGGCGTGTCGAAAGTACAGCAGGCGCATTTATTGTAATTGCGAATTACAATTAATGAGGAGAGAGAGTGTCAGACGGACACGGGGCCGTGCCCAGCGGACACGGGGCCGTGTCCAGCTCTCTGTTCAGCCTATAAATAGGAGTGCTTGGATTCATTTCATCTCATCCCTTGGCACACCACCTCTCTCACACTTCATCCACCACCCACCACCATCACAACACCATCATCCACCACCATCATCCATTGTCCATCGTAGAGTGTGTGAGTCGTCTCGGGATCCAAGATTGATCGTAAGAGTTCTTGACAATCAAGGCCATGTTTGCCTAAGTCTCTTACATCACTTGGTGAAGACAAAGTGTCTAGTATAATACTTTTTATTTCTAATCTTTTGCACTTTTTATTTGGTTTTGTATTAATGACTTTAATAACTAGTTACTTATGTTGAAGGTGATCTTTCCTTATCGTTTGTCCGTGGTGTCTTGGCATTATTTTACTGTCTATATAAAATAAAGGATTTTCACCATTCATATCTCCACGGTCTATATGGAGGTATGTTGGCTACCTGGTAGGGGGTTAAGGGAACGGTTTGGTAAAGGTCTTGCCATTGTTCAGCGTTTAGAGGTCCTGCAATGGACCTGGGTCAAATTTAGTAGGACTTCCTTCAATACTTCACGGTATTGGATGGCGGGGGTCCAAACTCTTTGATCCCCTCATAAGTTAACTACTATTAATACTATAACCCGGCTATTTAGGACTGTATCCCTGCTGACTCAGACTACTTAGCCGAGGGTAACGTCACCGCCAAAAGCGGGGCCTACCACAATACTGCATTAATAACTTAATTCATTATCTTCCAATAATCCACCCCTTTAGGATTGTATCCCTGCTGACTCAAACTACTGGGGTGAGGGTAACGTCACCTTCAAAAGAGGGGCCTACTACAATAACTAAGATAATCTCTTAATTATGTGCAAAAGTGCGGAAATAATCAAAGGTTATATTAGATACGAGTCGGAACCAAGTGATTCATCTTGTCTATCTGTTTTTACTTTATTTTTATTTTCAGCATTTTAGTTAGTTTTATTTTTCTTAGTTTAAAACATTTTTCTAAACTTTTGTTTTGGTTAGACGTTGAGGATAAACCGGTACTAAAAGCTCTTGTGTCCTTGGACGACCTCGGTATCTTACCAACGCTATACTACACTCAACGATGGGTGCACTTGCCCATATGTGTGTTTAGTGTTAGTGAAATATCGTGTTTTATAAATTTAAAACTTGGCTAAAATAAGTGTTAAAAAGGGCTTAAAATACACACCTAATATATATAACACTTTATCGCACATCAAGTTTTTGGCGCCGTTGCCGGGGACACAAGGATTTTAAGAAAGTTAGGAATCAACGGCCTAATCATATTTTATTTTTCTTTTTATTTTTTTTAGGATTTTCTTAGTTTTTCAGCTTCTGCAGCTCTCAGCACGGGCCGTGCCCGGTCAGACACGGGCCGTGCCCAGCAATCATCACTGGCAGTTTTTATTTTCTGAGTTACAGAGAGCTGAACACGGGGCCGTGTCGGTGCAACACGGGGTCGTGTCCAACTCCCAGTAACAGGGATCCAGAAATCAATTACTGTGCTTCTGAACACGGGCCGTGTTCATTGAGCACGGGGCCGTGGTGAACATTCTGACCAGCGTTCTTTTCTGTTTTTGTTGCAGGACTTGGAACCCAGGCGCCCCATTTGAACCTCCTACGTAGTGCATGAGCTCCAGTTCTAGTAGAGACATAAAAGAACCCCTAGAAGAACCCGAGCGATTTCTCAGAAAAAGACTGAAAGCTAAAAATCAAGAGAAAGCTTCGGGGGACCCACTTCCAATGGCGGACCAACGTACCCTCATGGATTACCTACGGCCGACCGTAGGCAATCTTGGCGCCGCTATCAATGCCCCGAATGTCGTGGCCAACAACTTCGAACTTCGGCCGCATTTGATACAAATGCTCCAAAACTCCGCAACCTTCCACGGGCTTGCGGACGAGGATCCCCATCTACATATTACTAACTTCTTAGAAATATGTGATACCTTTCGGATCAATGGAGCATCAAATGACGCCATCCGCCTTCGAATGTTTCCTTTTTCACTAAAAGACCGAGCTAAGGCTTGGCTTAACACCCTCCCAGCTGGATCGGTAAACACCTGGGATGAACTCGCCCAAAAGTTTTTGTATAAGTATTTCCCTCCTGCTAAAACGGCTAAATTAATGACTGAAATTAATACATACTCACAAGAGGATGGGGAATCCTTATATGAAACTTGGGAAAGGTTCAAGGAGCTTCTAAGAAAGTGTCCTCACCATGGTCTAGCGGTATGGCAACAAGTATCCACTTTCTACAATGGATTGTTGCCACACACAAGACAAACACTTGATTCAAGCTCCGGGGGACTCTTAGGTAATCGTCGCCCAAATGAAATATATAACCAAATTGAGGAAATTGCTCAAACCAATTTTCAATGGCACACTCCCCGAGGTAATAAATCTATTGCCCCGGGCGCCCATAAGGTTGATGAAAGCACCTCTTTACAAGCCCAAATCGAGGCCCTCTCTTCAAAAATCAAGAGGCTAGAAATGACAAAAACGGCCTCAGTTATGGCTTGTGAAGGGTGTGGTGGGTCACATGAAAATTGGAGTTGTATGAAAGAATTAGATGAACAAACTGAAACGGTAAACTACATGGATAATAGACCTAGGCCGCCAGGTCCTCCAACGGGTACCTACAACCAAGGATGGCGTAACCACCCAAATCTTGGTTGGAGAGATCCCGGAAATAGTAGTAACCAACAAAACCAACGAACTAATTTTCAACAACCACAAAATTTTCCTCAACAACAAGGTGGAAGAGAAAGGCTTGAAGATACTGTATCTCGCCTCATCTCTGACACTGAAAAGAAGAACTCGGATCGATTTCAACAACTGGAATCGAATTTCAGAAATCAACAAGCTAGCATTCAAAACGTTGAAAAACAATTAAATCAACTAGCTCAAAATTTCTCCGAGAGACCACCAGGCGCATTACCCAGTAATACCGAACCAAACCCAAAGGCACAAGTCCATCTCATCACATTAAGGAATCGAACCGTGGGTCCCGAGGATGCTCCATTGCCGCCAAATGAAAGAATCCATTCTAGCCAGCCTGTGACTCCTCCTGCGCCAGAAAAGGCTTCTACACCAATTCAAGAGCCCACCAAGACTCCTCCAATCCCGTACCCCGGTAGGTTAAATCGTCAAAAGACCGATGAGCAATTCGCAAAGTTCGAAAGTTTACTAAAACAATTGCATGTTAATATTCCTTTTATTGAGGTCCTAACCCAAATGCCTAAATATGCAAAATTCATGAGGGATTTCCTCACTCACAAAAGGAAAATTGAATCATTGCAATTAGTTAACTTAGGCGAAGAATGCTCAGCTCTAGTACTCAACAAACTTCCACAAAAGAAAATCGACCCCGGGAGATTCACAATCCCTTGTTCGATTGGGAAGTCCCCCGTCCGAAATGCTTTAGCCGATCTTGGGGCTAGCATCAACCTCATGCCCACCTCAATGTTCAAGCGACTCGGCCTAGGAACAACAAGCCCTACAAAGATGAGCATACAACTCGCCGACAGGTCCGTCAAATTCCCCCATGGTGTCGCCGAAAATCTGCTAGTCAAGGTCGACAAATTCGTCTTTCCAACCGACTTTGTCATCCTAGACATGGAAGAAGACACCGAGGTCCCTCTCATCCTCGGGAGGCCATTCCTAGCCACCGCTCAAGCATTGGTGGATATGAATGACGGAACTCTAACATTGAAGTTTGGGGATGAGGAAGTGAAATTTGAATGTGGAAAGCGAGTAGAGGAAGAAGATCCGGTCAACTACATGAAGGTCATAGACTCAAGCTTGGATGACGCTCTCCGACGATGTAACATGGGATGCAACACATCCCACTTGGGTAACATATGACCAGGTTTTGGGTCTAGCCAAGGACCCTTATAAACGTGGCGCACCATGGAGGCATTCCACGGAACTATCCTTAGTTTAATTTAGATTAGTTTTTATATTTTCTAGTTAGTTTAATTTTCAGGAATAAAACACACTCATGGTGGTAAATGATGAAAAGGGGAACGAGAAAAATGATCCCATGCACAAGAACGAGGCAACCCGACAATTTTCTCCATTTCAGAAGGTTCAACACGGGCCGTGCCCAACCAACACGGCCCCGTGTCGAACCATCTTCCAAAAAACGCCCAGTACAGGTAACTGGACACGGGTCGTGTCCACCCAACACGCCCCCGTGTCCAGACTTCTGTTTCTCTTATTTCAATTTTGTTACTGGCACTTGAACACGGGGCCGTGTTCAGTGCCCAGTAACACAAATTTTTGCTTTTTAAACACTATTTTACACATCTAATCAACCTAAAAATTTATTTTTGGGACACATTGAGGACAATGTGTAATTTAAGTGTGGGGGGATGCTAAAACCTTGAATTTTGCAAGTCCTAAATACAAGCCTTACACAAAACTCTATTGGAACCGCTAATCACCCCAATTTTTTTTCAAAAATTTCAATTTTTTTCTTACTTGTCTAGGTTTAACTCGGGAAATTCAAGTTCTCAAAAAGGTTATATTTTTACAAATTTACAACCGATAGCGTAGTGATAAAAAGAACCAACATAAGAAAATTATGAAAAGGCATGACAAACTTATTTAAAATTTGATTATATATACTTGATCACATAAAAAACCCATTCCCACAAAAGTGAGTTTTGAGCCTTTTTTGAGCACACAATTACATATCATTTGACTAAATGCTCATTTTTCGTTTCTTGTGTGAATAGCTGCTTGGTTCTTACGACTCTAGAACTTGCCATGACAATACATTCCCGGTCCTTATCAACTTAAACCCGAGTAAGTAAATGATGGAGGCATTAGGACTAACCTTTTTCATTTCTACACCATTATTTTTCTTTTTCTTTTACCACCTACCCAAAAATCCCCCTAGTTAGCCCCTTTGAGCCTAAACATTTTCGTTTCATCACCCAAAAAAAAAAAAAAAAACCCTTTCACCCACCAAAACCTTTTTCATTTTTAACCCTTTATTTTAGTAACAAGTTCGGTTCTTCGTGAAAAAAAAAATTTGATAATAATGAAGCAAAAAGAAAATAAACAAACAAAGTAATCAAAAATAACTTTGTTTGAAGAAAAGCTTCATTAAAAATAAAAGTTGCAAAAATACGAAAACCGACACTTGTTACGCTTTTAGTTTTTTTCTACTAACCACTAACCCAACCACCTACCTTTAACCCTAGCCTACCCTTAACCCGCAAAGTCCTCTTGATATCTACAAAGGTATAAAAGTTAAAAAGGAGAAGGATTGATTTCTTGGCAAGCCTATGGTAGGAATAAGTTCCATGCCGCTCTCGAGTGATTCACTAAAAATACACCTTCGGCCGAGTGTGAGTGATTTCCCCGCGAGGTATGTGAACTTGTATATAAACAGAATTTTAAAAAGGCATGTTATGCCCAAATAAGTAATTTCTTTTATGAACGGTTCTAAATAAATCATTACGAATAGGAGTGCAAATAAATAAAAATAAAACCCAAAAAGATCTTGGAAATCCCGACACTCTACGACAAGCCCAAAACCTTCTCTTCCACCTATTCCATTTGGGAGTGTAAGCCACATATTAAAGAGTTTTGCTTGAGGACAAGCAAAAGTTCAAGTGTGGGGGTATTTGATGTGTGTAAAATGCAACATATAAATTACATCAAATGAGGCATAAAACTAACCCTTTTTAGTACTAATATTGGAAAAAGAGTGTTTTTGTTTTCCTTTTGTATTTTCAGGATTAAATGAGCTCAAAAACGCAAAAGAAGCAAAAAGACAGCTAAATCCAACATAAATACAAGAAAAGGAACATTAGTGGACTGCCCGAACCCTCAACGGCACCTTCCAAAGCAAAATAGAGAAAACAGAAGGCTGAACACGCCCCGTGCTCAGCCAGCACGGGGCCGTGCCCAAGAAGCAGCAGAAAAGACAAACCTATAGAAGCTTCTATTGCCCATCACGGGGCCGTGCTCAGCGGACACGGGGGCGTGTCGAAAGTACAGCAGGCGCATTTATTGTAATTGCGAATTACAATTAATGAGGAGAGAGAGTGTCAGACGGACACGGGGCCGTGCCCAGCGGACACGGGGCCGTGTCCAGCTCTCTATTCAGCCTATAAATAGGAGTGCTTGGATTCATTTCATCTCATCCCTTGGCACACCACCTCTCTCACACTTCATCCACCACCCACCACCATCACAACACCATCATCCACCACCATCATCCATTGTCCATCGTAGAGTGTGTGAGTCGTCTCGGGATCCAAGATTGATCGTAAGAGTTCTTGACAGTCAAGGCCATGTTTGCCTAAGTCTCTTACATCACTTGGTGAAGACAAAGTGTCTAGTATAATACTTTTTATTTCTAATCTTTTGCACTTTTTATTTGGTTTTGTATTAATGACTTTAATAACTAGTTACTTATGTTGAAGGTGATCTTTCCTTATCGTTTGTCCGTGGTGTCTTGGCATTATTTTACTGTCTATATAAAATAAAGGATTTTCACCATTCATATCTCCACGGTCTATATGGAGGTATGTTGGCTACCTGGTAGGGGGTTAAGGGAACGGTTTGGTAAAGGTCTTGCCATTGTTCAGCGTTTAGAGGTCCTGCAATGGACCTGGGTCAAATTTAGTAGGACTTCCTTCAATACTTCACGGTATTGGATGGCGGGGGTCCAAACTCTTTGATCCCCTCATAAGTTAACTACTATTAATACTATAACCCGGCTATTTAGGACTGTATCCCTGCTGACTCAGACTACTTAGCCGAGGGTAACGTCACCGCCAAAAGCGGGGCCTACCACAATACTGCATTAATAACTTAATTCATTATCTTCCAATAATCCACCCCTTTAGGATTGTATCCCTGCTGACTCAAACTACTGGGGTGAGGGTAACGTCACCTTCAAAAGAGGGGCCTACTACAATAACTAAGATAATCTCTTAATTATGTGCAAAAGTGCGGAAATAATCAAAGGTTATATTAGATACGAGTCGGAACCAAGTGATTCATCTTGTCTATCTGTTTTTACTTTATTTTTATTTTCAGCATTTTAGTTAGTTTTATTTTTCTTAGTTTAAAACATTTTTCTAAACTTTTGTTTTGGTTAGACGTTGAGGATAAACCGGTACTAAAAGCTCTTGTGTCCTTGGACGACCTCGGTATCTTACCAACGCTATACTACACTCAACGATGGGTGCACTTGCCCATATGTGTGTTTAGTGTTAGTGAAATATCGTGTTTTATAAATTTAAAACTTGGCTAAAATAAGTGTTAAAAAGGGCTTAAAATACACACCTAATATATATAACACTTTATCGCACATCAACTGTACATGTTATAGTCTGGTTTTACCAAAAAGCTTTTCCCCTTTTTAAAACCAAGTTCACTATAACCAATGACTCTGATACCAATCTGTCACACCCCCAAAATCCACACGCGGAGTATCACCGCCTGGAGGCGTGACTGACCAGGATCAAGCCACCAATCATATTGAACGTTTGCAAGTAATAAATAAAATTCAATCCAACAATACGAAAGGTGTTCAAAACAAAACATAGTTAAGTGTTTAGCGGAAGCATAAATGTGAAAACCCAACATAAGTATTAAATTCGAAATGTTATAATGTTTTTAACATGGCGCCCACTGTCCATGTCCCACAACGACCGCGCCTCCCTGTGCAAGCTCCATGAGTACCTATCGACATGCAAGGCATGTAACAACGAGTCAACAACAAAGTTGAGCGAGTTCATAGTTGTTTGTTCAGTTATTGAGTTCGTTTCAGAAATCGTAAGTTTGTTTCATAATCATGTGTTACCCAGTATCCTTGTTTCCCAAATCTTTACGATATTTAGTGGGGGCTTCCCATGTTGTATATTACTAGACTAGTTGTATCTATAGGTGTCCTTCCCAATCCGAGGACAGTGATAAGTATGAGATTACGTAGGTTTTACGTAAGTGCCCTTCCCAATCCGAGGACAGTGGTAAGTATGAGATTACGTAGGTTTTACGTAAGTGCCCTTCCCAATCTGAGGACAGTGGTACGTAGCGAGTACGTAGGTTTAGCGCTGGCATCCTTCCCAATCCGAGGACGGTGGTAAGTAGTCTAGTAGTGGTAAATGTACAAGTTCTGTCGTAGTTATTCAATCCCATTCCCAACCCACCGGGAATCCCATGCCTTAGAAGTGTGAACTCACCTTGGTTTGCTCGGTTTGATTAATTACTTGGTTCCAATTAATCAGTCAAGGCCGTAACGCCGGATATTTTAGATAGATTGAGATGGATGGTGCTTGGGGTTCTCTACAATTGCTGTCACACAGAGATTCTATGGAAAGAGTCTCTAGGGTTTTTGCCAAAATAACCACTCACGCAACCTACGTCCTTATCTACATAAGCTATACCGGGTTGGGCCCTTACTGGGCTTCGGAGAACTTGGGCCGGCGAAACACCTGTTTCGTCAAGGTGAGGACGGCGAAACACTCCCTGTTTCGTCGAAGTGGTTTATGGCGAAACTGAAATTGTTTCGTCGGGTATAGCTCCGAATCTCAAACAATTTACAAGTTTATGTAACCAAACACTTTAATCACATTAAATAGATAACATATCAAATAAACATCTCAACATATAATCCAACGTGTACAATTACAAGGCAAACAAGTCGTGTAAGAAAACAACTAAACAAAATAACGTGCAATTAACGTGAAGATGGAATCTTGGAAACTCGAGTTGTCACACTTGTAACATATGAGAACTCTTAAGCATTACATTACAAAGTCTTATATAATAAGTCCCTTTTGTTGTAATTGCATCTCCATCTTTAGCTGCATTAGTAACAACATTTGACGTTGACCATGTTCTTAAAGGCCGGACACATTCACCTCATGTTATGTCGATAGCTTTTATAAGTTGTTCTGAACTTTTCACTCAACGATCGTTTAACAAATAATACAGCTTTGATAGTACAACATGGCTTGAATGTATCACATATTATACTATACTGAAAGAATGAGGTCTTGGTGGAAATAAACCTAAAGTAACAAATTTACTATGCGTTTATACCAAGATATTTAGAAGGTCCAAAACCAACTTATGGCCGACATCAACCTATTAAAAGGCAAGAATATATAAACAACAACAACATGCCATCAAAGTAGTTAGAAAATACGTGGTTGGGTTTGTGTGTTGTTAATTTGCATTCATGTTGACATAGTGCAATATAAGATGGGCATTGTGGCAACCTTTTCGCACCATCCTGTTGAAAATACCGTATAATTAGACGAGATTCAAGGGATCAGCGAGATCAGCTCTCATTTACATCATATCCCTTGTTTATAGGGCTGAATATATGGTTTCTGTTTCTACAGAAATTACAACTACGGACAGTTGTATTTCTTTATTTAAATCATGGTTCAAATGTATAAATAGAGGTTGTTATCCTCTGTGTAATATCATCACAAACAATATACATTCAGTAAATACAATTTCTCTCAGTTCTATATTGTCAATATGGTATCAGAGCATGATTGCTCATCATATACCGATTGATTCGTCTCAATTCATCCAACCCAATAAACCCAAACCACGCTACCATGTCCGGAGACAACAACTCGGATTCCGAGTTATCGTTACAACTCGCGAATCTGCTAAAAAATAGCCTTAATCCTCAACCTCAAAACCCAAAACTATCTGATAATCTCCAGATCAATCTCAAACTCAACAGTCAAAATTATGCGCTATGGACCCGGATGATCCGAGTTGCCATTGGCGGAAAATCAAAAGCTTTGTTAAAGCATTTAAACACAAGCCCTCCAGATCAAAACAGTAAGGATTATGAACAATGGGAACAAGACGACCTGGTCGTTTTTTCGTGGCTCATACAGAATATTGAATCGGTGCTCGCAGGCAACCTAACCGAGTTTCCCACAGCGAAGTCATTGTGGGATGCTCTGACGGTTACCTACAGCAGTGGAAGAGATAAGTTACAGACATTCAACCTACACGTCAAAGCAAACGACATCAAACAGAATGAAGATTCTCTTGAAAATTTCTGGATTACACTACAAGGGATATGGGGTGAGATTGATCGAATTGATCCGAATCCCATGAAGTGCCCAGAAGACATCCAAACATACTCGAAAATCAGGTCAGAACAGAAACTTTTTCAATTCCTAAATGCCCTCGACCGGAAGTATGACCCCATTAAAAGGGAAATACTCCGGTTAGAACCTCTCCCAACTGCCGAAGCGGCATACACGGCTATTCGTAAAGAGGCCGCTCACCAGAGTATTCTGGGAGCAACGTCTATCGATGTGCCAGAGATAGCCGCAGGTTTAAGTGCCTCTGAAGCAGGGGTAGGGCTCATGACAAAGGGTCATCGTCGGTCCGACGGAAATTTTTTTTTTAAAGAAGACAAGTCTCACCTTAAATGCGATCATTGTGGTATGACAAAGCATACCAAAGAGCAATGTTTCAGGCTCGTCGGATATCCCGAGTGGTGGTCCGATGGCCACAAAAAGGGCATCAAGACTACTGGACAGGAGAGGGGTAAAGCATCTTCTGCCGTGGGCAACAATGAAGCTACCAACACCGACAAAAAGGAGCGGAACACTACCGGATTCGGAGGGGTGATGATGGCGCACGATGAAGAGGGAGAAGGGGAGTTCTCAATGACAACAGGTACTGGGTTTGAGAGAGACATCTCAAAAACCCAACCTTATTATCTCTTAAATTACAATCAGACCCCTGAACATGCAGAAATATTAAAAACCACCAGTTTCAATGAATTTATAAAAAAGAGTTTTATGGAGTGCAAAAGCCACCCAAAGTTTAGCAGCTTGGCTTTTATGGCACAAAGTTATACTAAAGGAAGACAGGACCAAGCATGGATATTCGATTGTGGAGCCACCGATACCATGAGTTACGAATTATCAGATTTTGCCACCTCAACCAAACCTACAAAGTCATATATACAAGCGGCAAATGGAGAAACAATGACTGTAAAAAACGGGGGAACAATTAAAATTTCCCCAACACTTAAACTTTCTAATTGTTTATATGTTCCCTCCTTGTCACATAAACTCCTGTCAATAAGTCATGTAACAAAGGAGTTAAATTGCTCGGTTCTCATGCAACCTACATTTTGTATTTTACAGGATATCAGGACGGGAGCGATCATTGGGCGTGGCACTGAAAGACAAGGGTTGTATTATGTGGATGAGGTGACTCAAAATGGTACGGCAATGCTTTCTCATGGAACAACAGAACGTGAAGCTTGGCTATGGCATCGAAGACTTGGGCATCCATCTACGGGTTATTTACATGCTTTATTTCCTGATTTATTTCCCTCCAATGATAAGACACATTGTGAGACTTGCGTGTTAGCTAAAAGTCATAGAAAAACTTTTAAACTAAATAACACAAGGGTTGATGTACCTTTTTCATTAATCCACTCTGATGTATGGGGTCCAGCTCCAATCATTGGGGGACAAAATCTTCGTTTTTTTGTGATTTTTGTGGATGATTGTACAAGGATGACCTGGGTGTATCTATTAAAGAATAAATCCGATGTCCTTGAGCAGTTCAAAATTTTTTACACCATGATCCAAACCCAATTTCAGACAAATATTCAAATTTTCCGATCAGATAACGGAGGGGAATTTGTCAACTCTGATATGAAACAATTTTTCCAAACCAAAGGCATAATCCATCAAACAACTTGTGCTCATACTCCCGAACAAAATGGTGTCGCGGAACGAAAGAACCGCATACTATTAGAAATAACACAGGCTCTCCTTATAGAATCACATGTTCCAAAGTATTTCTGGCCAGAAGCCGTGGCCACTGCCGCCTATCTTATTAACCGTCTTCCGACTCAAATCCTGAAAACAAAAACTCCGTTACAAGTCCTCTCCGAAACCACCGAAACTCCCCCTATCTATACCCTTGAGCCTAGAATTTTTGGATGCACTGCATTCGTCCACATACCTAAGTCACATAGAACTAAACTCGATCCATGCGCTGAAAAATGTGTCTTTGTTGGGTATGGAGTAGATAAAAAGGGATACCGATGCTATAATCCGAAAACCCGACACATGTTCACCACTATGAACTGTGATTTTCTTGAAACCGAGTATTATTATGCCTCCCAACACACTGGTCAGGGGGAGAGAGAATGTCTTGACACACTGAGTTGGTTGAAATATGTGACATATGAAGAAGGTTGCCACCAAAGTACCGAAAATGAGTCCCCTTCCTCCACACATACAGAAGACCCAACTGTCAGTGTCACCCAAGAAACTGCTCCCAACCTGATATCCGAGGTAAGTAATACTCAACTAGAGCTTGATCCAAATACTTCACCTATTAATGATGGAGAAAACATTACTAACGAAACAACAGAACAAGATGACAGTATACAGGAGCAGGATAACTCTTCTACACAAGAAGGCACCTCGGGAAGATACGAGTTGCCACCAAGAGCAAATCGGGGAGTCCCACCTAAAAGATATTCTCCAGAAAAGGAGCCTCGGGGATGTAGATATCCTATGGCTAACATAGCCAAAGGAAATCTATCTAGGGAGGCCAAAGCTTTCTCTGCTTCGTTGTATGCTGAAGAAATTCCTACCAATACAGAACAAACCCTAAAATCAAAGCATTGGAAAGATGCAATGGAAGAGGAGATGAGAGCCTTGGAAAAAAACAACACATGGGAGAAATGTGTCTTGCCATCAGGAAAGAAGACAGTCGGGTGTTGTTGGGTCTTTACAATTAAATACAAACCCGATGGTACAGTTGAAAGATATAAAGCCAGGTTGGTAGCTAAAGGCTACACTCAAACGTACGGGATTGATTACTCTGAAACCTTCTCTCCAGTAGCAAAGATCAACACAATCAGAGTTCTCATGTCTGTAGCTGCAAATAAAGAATGGCCTCTTCACCAGTTTGATGTAAAAAACGCCTTCTTGCACGGGGAACTAGAAGAAGAGGTTTATATGGAAGCTCCACATGGATTCACAAACAATTTTGGAGATAAGGAAGTATGTCTTCTAAAAAAATCCCTCTACGGCTTAAAACAGTCTCCCAGAGCATGGTTCGGAAGATTCACCTTAGCCATGAAGAATTATGGGTTCAGACAAAGTAACTCTGATCATACACTGTTTCTCAAACAGAGGAACAATCTCATAACCTGTCTAATAATCTATGTTGATGATATGATTATTACAGGAGACGACTATGAAGAAATCGCTAAACTAAAAAAGAACTTATTTAAAGAGTTTGAAATGAAAGACCTAGGGAGACTTAAATACTTTCTTGGAATTGAAGTTTTAAGATCAAAACTGGGAATCTTCATGTGTCAAAAGAAGTATGTTCTCGACCTACTAGCAGAAGTCGGTATGATCGATTGCAAACCAGCAGATACTCCTATGATTGTGAACCAAAAGCTTTATATGGAAGAAAAAGCAGAACTAGCTGACAAAGAAAGATACCAACGAATGGTAGGAAAACTGATATACCTCTCACACACCCGACCCGATATAGCATATGCTGTGGGAGTGGTAAGTCAGTTTATGCATCAACCCCAAGGTGCTCATATGGATGCAGTCTTAAGAATTATAAGATATCTCAAAGGGACAGCTGGCCATGGAGTCTTGTTTAGACCCAATGGACATCTAGAAACTCAATTGTACACCGATGCAGACTGGGCAGGAGATAAAGGCAATCGAAGGTCAACGTCGGGGTACTTCACCTTGGTTGGTGGAAACCTTGTTACTTGGAGAAGCAAAAAACAAAAGGTGGTGGCTCTTTCAAGTGCTGAAGCGGAGTTTAGGGGAATAGCAAGGGGGTTAACCGAAGTACTATGGGTACGAAGACTCCTAACTGAGATAGGATACCCAACTCAAGAAACTACTAAGGTTATATGTGATAATAAAGCAGCCATCCAAATTTCAGAGAACCCAGTTCAACATGATCGAACCAAGCACATAGAGGTAGACCGACATTTCATCAAAGAAAAGTTGGAAGCCAAGATCATCACACTGTCATTTGTTCGGTCAGAAGATCAACTTGCCGACATTTTAACAAAATTTGTTAATGAAAGTGCCCTACACCAATGTTTAGACAAGTTGAATTTTGGAAATCCCACTATTCAACTTGAGGGGGCGTGTTGAAAATACCGTATAATTAGACGAGATTCAAGGGATCAGCGAGATCAGCTCTCATTTACATCATATCCCTTGTTTATAGGGCTGAATATATGGTTTCTGTTTCTACAGAAATTACAACTACGGACAGTTGTATTTCTTTATTTAAATCATGGTTCAAATGTATAAATAGAGGTTGTTATCCTCTGTGTAATATCATCACAAACAATATACATTCAGTAAATACAATTTCTCTCAGTTCTATATTGTCAATACATCCCTTATCTCTTCTTGAAGTATTTAAAGTCAGTAGGAGGGCAAGAAGACCCGACTAACTCTTTTAATCATGCTAGGAATGAGACATTGCAAAATTTGAAATTCATTAAAATGGTTGAATACCAAACCCCAACAAAAATTTAGACAAATACCCCACCCTTTACCATCAAGTGTTATAAATACTTACAACTATGACACGCCACCAATCATTTACACACATTTTGTCTGGTCAACAACATCTAGGCACCCAATTCGAACACATTATGATGACTTAGATTCATTAAGCACATTTCCATGGTTTTTAAACCTACATAATGTTTATGAGCATCATCTGACTCTGAACTAAGGTCTAGGTTAGAAATAAATTCAAACACTAAACTCGTGTATCACACTAGAATCACACCCTTTTCCATCAATGTTCATAACAGACAATTAAATCACCGTCGTAGATATAAAAAAAAACCTAAAAAGGAATATAAAGAAAATAGAAGATATAAAAACCAAACTTCAAATTTGTATTGCATTGCATTGAATTTCATCACCAAAACATACATTTTAATATTTAATAATATTACCCAAAATAAAATAAAAGTTGACACGTGAACAATTTTTTTTTTTTGAACGGTGACTTTCTTATGAGTGACCCATTGTCACTGAACCCCGTCGAAGACGGTATTCCCCAGCCAAGATCTGCCGACGATGTTCTATCGGGCCCCGTACGGTATCAGACTTGGATGGCGTTCCCCCGGAAACCGTACTGCCTCCACACGAGTTGCCTCGCTGGAGTAACAGCCGGGTGAAAACCGGGGTGACGCTCAGGATCAAACCCCCCTCGATGGGTTAGTCACCATCATTGCGCACGGGTGTCCTACCCCCTTTCGCCACAAGCGGGAATCGAACCGGTGACCTCTAGGAGACCAAACCGGCCCTCAACCAACTGGGCTATGAAGGCAGGACTGACACGTGAACAATTGACATGAATTTTGTCCACCTTTGATGGAATTAAAAAAAATATTGGACCCCAAATATTTTATCAAATCGTTAACCTAGTTTCATTCATACACAACCCTCATTCCCATTCCCATTCAATTCAAACACCAACAATAATCAGTTACTTCATCCATCTGTGCATGCCATATCACCAAACCCTCATTCGCTCCATACACACACACAAATGTTGACGGATTCAGAGCTCCTACAACACCTCCACGATGTCCTACGAACCTCCGACCTCGACACCGCCACCGGCGCCACCGTCCGCCGTAGACTCGAGGACGAATTAGGTGTCGATTTGTCCGATAGGAAGCCCTATATTAGGCAACAAATTGATCTGTATCTTCAATCTAGGTATACGGATGGTAATACGGACGGAGGCGGTGAGGAATCGGAGAATGTTAAGGTGGAGGAGAGTGATAATGGCGGAAGTTGTGATGAGGAAGGTGAAGATGAGCCTGATGAGGAGGATAGTGATGTTGATGACAAGAAGGTGAACAGGTGAGTGTGTTTTTGTTAATATTGCATAATTAATTTGAGTATGTTATGGAATATGATATTGTGTTTTTGTTGATATTGCACTATTAATTTGGTCTTGATTAATTTGAGTCTGTTATGGAATGTGATCTTGTGTTCTTGTTAATATTGCACAATTAATTTGAGTATGATTGTTTATGGAATGGGAAATTGTGTTTTTAATGTGTTTTTGTTAATATTGCACAATTGATTTGTGTCTAATTACTTGTCTTATTATGGAATGTGAATTTGTGAATCAAACCTTGCTAGAAATTCATTGTTAATATTGCACAATTAATTTGAGTCTGATTATTCATTAATTTGAGTATGTTATGAAATGTGAAATTGTGTTTTAATGTGTATTTGTTAATATTGCACAATTAATGTGAGTCTGAGTACTTATTTTGTTATGGAATCTGAAATTGTGAATCTCACCCTGCCAGAACTTCACTGGTCTTTCTTGTGTAAAGAGTGAAAGACTTGACTTGATGAATTTGTTATTTTCTCTTGATCGTGGGAAGATTGAAATGTGAAAAACTTGGAAATAAAAAGAATTAGTGGAGCAGTTATAGACGATAGACGCGTATTACATTAAAATTATGTAGAGTAGTAGATTGCCAGAATGGAATTCTACAAATAAGTGAAATTTGTTAATGATAGATATTTACAGTTTGAGCGTAATGATATAGCTTTTAATCAAATCAGATCATGGAAGGTTATAGTTCTCTTGGATCTTTATCGTATATTTCTACAAACTATGACCTGTGTTCGAATTGTATTCTAGATTAGCGGGTAGTAACAAGCTGAACAGAACTTTAAAGTCTAGTCATTGCTGTGCTATGTTGTCTCTCACTTGGTTGTCACCCTGGTTTTGAAAGGAGTGTAGCACTCTATAGCTATGCAGTTATAGCGACCGCTATAGCACTGCTATTGACTGCTTAGCTCTATAGGCACTTAGGGTCTTGGAAACAGGGATGAGCTCGGTACCGGTACCAAAGGTACCGATAAAATCACCAAAATTGGGTACTGGTACCGGTATTTGAAGTAAAAATCTGTAAAATACCAGTACCGAACCGAAAGTACCGATCCCGAAAACGCTAAAAAGTGAGTACCGAAAATGATTCGGTACGGGAAATTCGGTACCAAATGCTCATCCCTAATTAACTGAGGTGCTAGCCCTCACGTACGCGAGGTGCCTGGTATTCATACAAATACTTATAAGTTAATGTAGATAATGATTTCTAGCCTTGTTAATCTTTAAACACCCAAAAATAAAAGAATAAAATAAAATAATTACATAAAGAAAAAGCTCTATTCACAACCAAAGAAGCTTTTTGTAACACCAAGGAAACTCAACTATAGTCTATAGGCACAACACCAAAGAAACTCAACTATAATCTATAGGTTGCCAAGGAAATCTATGTATAACCAACTCAAACAATAGCAAACATATGATTTCCTATAGCTATTCACTTCTAACTATAGTAACCAAAACCAATATGTAATCCAAAATTATAATTCAGTTTTCATTCTAAAGGATCCAACAATTCATACCATAAAGCTCAACCCAAATTGTCTAGTTTTGTTTAAATAGTATTAGTGAACACCTCTATATTAAATATGTAGGCATTGCCTTGCACATAAACATACAAATTTGTAATGGATCACAGTAATTTTTATGGACATATTATTATTATTATATTTATGTTTCATCATCAAGACAATGCTTACTTACGTATGGAGACTATTTATATGCTAGTTTTCTTGGCTAGTGGGAGTTACTACCTAAAAGATAAATGTGGTAAAGATCAAATTTTAGAACCATCATATTGTCGATGTATACATGTGTACATATTATACACATCACATGGCATGGAACAACATCTATGATGGTAGACACACGGTCGAAGTGTGGAATGATGCCGATCGACTGCTCCCAAAAAAACAAAATACAAGTCCAAGAATCACGGTCGACCATGGCTTGAATGTAGGATCGATCAAGTGATGTTGAACACCAAACAACAAAAGAACCACGGGAAAAAAGAATTTAAACCAAACAAGCCTAACAATTCAAGCGGACATCAACAAGGAGTTAACACCCACCTGAACCACCATACATCCTCGTCTTTGTATGGCACTATAGCGATATCTTTCTGTCTCTCCACAATATTGAGAAAAAAAATCTCTTGTGTTGTTAACAAGTTTATTTATAAGTTCTTACAAACACGTTAAAATAACTTAATTCACCTCCCATCTAGGTTCTTACAGTATTCGTTTATCAGATAGGTAAATGGTTGGTAGTGTATTTGTTCTTTTCTGGTAGTTAACCCTAATGGATGGCTCTCTTTAAACTATTTAATGGTGGATACAATTCAAATGACGAGATTTATTTTATTAAAAGCTTTAAAATCCATTGCTTATGTCCTTGTTTCTTGTGAAATACAAAATGGGAATCATATCACTACTTTATAGAACAAGAAAGACACTTGAAAGTCAGAATAGTCGAATAATATTAATAAATTAATATATATACTAATCCTTAATATTCATGTAGCAAATTAAAACTGATCTTGCATTCTACCTTACCTAGTTTTGTCCAGCTCTGATTATCTGTTTTTTGATAATCGTTTGTAACCCATTTAACTGACTGCAGTTAAGACTTAAGATCCACACGTTTCTGCGTAATTTTCTAATATAATTTAATTGTATTATGACTTATCAAGTAAACGCAACAAAGACAAAACGACTAC
>JARYGA010020727.1:0-43700 GCA_030545235.1 Helianthus tuberosus
TGCACACGGGGTCGTGCCCACCGGACCCGGGGACGTGGTCAACTAATGCAGACAAACTGCATTTAATGAAGAAAGAGAAGACTGGTGGACACGGGGCCGTGCCCAATGGACACGGGGCCGTGTCCAGGCCTCTGTGCAGGCTATAAATAGGGGTGCTTGGCTCATTTGCAAACCATCCCTTGGCAAACCACCTCTCTCACACTTCACCCACCCACCACCACCACCATCACAACCCACATCCACCACCAACATCCATCATCCATCATAGAGTGTGTGAGTAGTCTCGGGATCCAAGATTGATCGTAAGAGTTCTTGACAATCAAAGGCCATGTTTGCCTAAGTGTCTTACATCACATGGTGAAGACAAGTGTTTAGTGTAATACTTTTTATTTTTAATCTTTTCGCACTTTTTATTTGGTTATGTATTAATGACTTTAATAACTAGTTTCTTATGTTGAAGGTGAGTCTTCCTTATCGTTTGTCCGTGGTGTCTTGGCATTATTTTACTGTCTATATAAAATAAAAGATTTTCACCATTCATATGTCCACGGTCTATATGGAGGTATGTTGGCTACCTGGTCGGGGGTTAAGGGAACGGTTTGGTAAGAGTCTTGCCTTGTTCAGTGTGTAGATCCTGCAAGGACCTGGGTCAACTTTAGTAGGACCTCCTTCAATACCCACTGGTATTGGATGGCGGGGGTCCGAACTACTTGACCCCCTCATATGTACACTACTATTAAAACTTTAACCTGGCTACTTAGGACTGTATCCCTGCTAACTCAGACTACTTAGCCGAGGGTAACGTCACCTCCAGAAGAGGGGCCTACCACAATATGCATTAATAACTTAATTAATTATCTTTCAATAATCCAACCCTTTAGGATTGTATCCTTCCTGACTCAAACTACTGGGTTGAGGGTAACGTCACCTTCAGAAGAGGGGCCTACTACAATAACTAAGATAATCTCCTAAAAGTGCAAAAGTGCGGAAATAATCAAAGGTTACACTAAACATGAGTCGGATCCAAGTGATTCATCTTGTCTATCTGTTTTTTTATTTTATTTTTCAGCATTTTAGTTAGTTTTATTTTTCTAGTTAAAAACCTTTTTCTAAACTTTTGATTTGATTAGACGTTGAGGATAAACCGGTATTAAAAGCTCTTATGTCCTTGGACGACCTAGGTATCTTACCAACACTATACTACGCTCACGATGGGTGCACTTGCCCATATGTGTGTTTAGTGTTAGTAAATATCGTGTTTTATAAATTTAAAACTTGGCAAAAAAAGTGTTAAAGGACTTAAAATATACATTAAAAACTATACGACACTTCACACGCATCACCAAACATCTGTTTATGGCCAAACATCTGTTTATGGCCAAACATCTGTTTAAGGTCAAACATCTGTTTAAGTCCAAACAACTGATATATAAGGCAACACATCTGTTTAAGCTCCAATATCTGTTTAAGTCTTCTCATATTTTAACACTTCTGAAAATAGTTAAAAATGATAGTTTTCATTAATTCTTAAAAGTCTGTTACAACCACTGTGTTGGTTCAAACATCTGATTGTTAAAAGTTATCCACTCCTGAAAGACAACCTCTGTTTCTACATTGTTCACCCACTGTTTTCATTTTCACAACTGTAAACCACTAATATTGATCATCAGTGGTTTCCTAAACAACTGTCCTCCATTATTCATCGGAGGTTGTCACGTGGTCAGTACTTAGCCGTCAGATCTTTGTAACCCTTGCCACGTCAGCATTCAATTTTTACTCTTATAAAACCCTGATCAAAACCCAAAACAGTGTTTTCACTGTCGAATCGAATTCCAAATTCCTTTCAAAAGCAGTTACCATCAAATTCCCTCAATTCACTCATCGTCTTCTTCATCTTGCAACTACCCTCAATCACCATGGCTCTCGCACTTAAAACCCCTCACAACTACCTGTGTACACTTGATAAATCAAGTCAAAACACAACCTTTCACTCTGTTATTGATGCTCTATCGTGTTCAAAGTACAAAACTTTGTTGACTTGTAATGCACCTATCTATCTGGATACCCAACGTGAATTCTGGAAAAATGCAAAGCTTGAGGTCAAGGACAAAAAGCCCTTGGCTATTACTTCAACCATAAGGGGAATTCCGGTTACTGTCACACCTCAAACCATTTTAGAGGTTTTTGAAATTTGATCTTACAGGTAAATGTTTTTTCCCAAAGGAAGAATACTAAACTGATTTGATTGAGAGGGGGTATGAGGAACAAATGAAAAAGGACACTTTGCAAAAAGGCATTTTTCCACCTGCTATGAGATTTTTATTCCATACCCTCCTCATGTGTCTGTCAAATAAAACAACAGCTTTTAACGAAATACCATTGAAAATTCAATACCTGGGTTATGCTATAATGGTTAATGTTGATTTTAACTACTCCCAGGAGATTTTCAATGACATGGCCAAAAATGTTAATATTATCAAAGATAATAAAAAACCATTCTTATTGTTTCCAAGGTTTTTAAGTTTTTATTTACAAAAGAAAATTTCAAAGGATAATGCACATGTGCTTATCTAAGGAAATCCTATTCAAATAAATAGCCTATCTTCTGAAACTTTCACAAGGTTGTCAAAACCTTTCAAAACACAAACAGAGCAACCTGAACAGAATTTAGCTGAGACAACCTCTGCTCCTCAGGCTCCTACTGTTGAGCCCACTGCTCCTGGTGATCATAGCAGCACAACCCCTGCTGCGAAACCCACACCAAAACCCACCAAAAAGCCAATCAAGAAAAAATCTCAAAAGCCCCCCAAACCATCAAAAAAGGTTCCTCTGGAAGATGAGATCCCAGAGATAATACTTGTGACAAAACAAAAGTCACCAATAACCACTGCTGCTACTTCCTCACAGAAGATGGAAGAAAGATCTCAACCTGAGCCTAAAACTCCTCCTGCATCCTTTCAAAAGGATCAGGTTGTATCCATAGGGACACCACATTATGAAGCAATGGATTCACTTGAATCTATCTTCCACAGCCCTGCTCCCGGGGCAAATTCTCTTTCAACCCCCATCCTCAATGCCCAAATTCCACCATCAATTAAACCTCTGTTGGATGCACTTGATATGGACCAGACACAAATTAGTTCTTCTCAACCACCTATCAATGAGAATATACCTCAACAAGTGACTGAGTCTGCTTCCTCTATCCTTGCTAACCCACCAACAGCTGAGGAGGCTACACTGGTGGAGTTATAAGTATCCTGTCAGTAGTTCAAGTGGAGCAGCTACTACAGGTGTTGAATCCACTGATTTGCACCTGGCCAGTAGTTTCATTAGTAAGACTCCCTTGAAGGCAATTTCCTCTTTCGAAACCAAAGTGACCACTAGTGTGTTTCCATTACCCATTGGTGTGTTTATTAAAGTAACCACTGCTGAGGAAAGAAGTCCCCAGTACCAAGAACAAGGGGCATTAGTGGATGATTTTTGGAAAACTTTCCCTAAGTCAACTACTGATACAACCACTGCCAGTGGGAAATCAGATGATCCCATTCATTTGGGTGATGGTTTAAAATACAAAGAATTGACGGAGAAGGTTGATAAAATTGAGACATATGTTGCAGATATCAAAAATATGCTGCAACAGTTGTTAAAATCTCAAAAGGCTACACCCACTGCTGCAACATCTGCTCAATCTCCCACTGAGCTATGGAACTTATTTCAACCTATGCTTCATCAACAAAGGCAATATGCTGATCAACAGCATGAAATTCAGCTCCAAATATTCAGAAACATGATGGAAGCTAGGTACAAGGATACACAAGCTGATATCAAGGCAATCAAGGCCCATTTGCTTCAAACCACTGGCACTTCCCCTCCTATAGTTGTTTTGTTGAACACCCTGATGATGCCAAAAAGGGGGAGAAAGGAAAGAAGGGTAAAGAAGGTTTACATATACCACCAGATCCAAGGTCTAAACTTGTGGTAGAAATTCCAAGGACAGATAGTTCCAAAAAGGTTGATGTGACTCAGAATGCATTTGCTGAGCTAAAAGCAAACATGAAAGAGTCTATGGAAATAAAAGGGTCAAAAAGGTTTGAGCAAGAGAAGAAAGTTATGATGGAAAAGGAAGAGCAGGGTACTTCTGCAACTAAAAGAAGAAAGCCTACCAGAAAAGTAAGCCAACCCAAAACCACATCTTCCAAAACCACCAAACATACTCCTCAAATCCCCAAAAGTTCCTCTCATCAAATCTCCAAACCAACAGTTGTTGGTACTTTAGTGGTTTCAACAGATATTATCCCAACCACTGCCATCACCACTTCATCAACCAATACTCAATCCACTGCCATACCAAAAACAACATCACCATCACAAAAACCACCTGCAAAAAGCAGAAGACAACAGTTGACACATCAACTGTTGTAGTGACAACAGTGGTTGAAACACCAGTTGTTTCAATAGCTGATAGTCAAATACCCACCATTTCATCAACCACCATTCAACCCACTGCTATACCACAAACTACATCACCATTGCAAACATCACCTGACATAAAGCAGAAGACAACAGTTGATACATCAACAGTTGTAGTGACAACAGTGGTTGAGACACCAGTTGTGTCAACAATTGTTAGTCAATCACCCATCACTTCAAACATTTCTTCACAAGCCATTGTCCTTTCAGTTCCAAAAAGTCAAACAAAAACACCTTCTCCCAAAAAGATGTATACAAGAAAAAGAAAGTTTCAGGTGCATGATGATGACATACCAACACCTGTTCCCATTTCATCTGCACCTTACAATGTCATCAAACCTCAACCATTCATTCCACCAACCTTAGCCAACCCAATCAAAGATCCAATAGCTCTTCAAGGATTTGATCCTGCTGATATTGTACCAGTTGCTTCCACTTATCCATTAGAACTGCATGCAGTGAAGAATGAAATGAAACAATTCTACACAGTGGATGATCCTTCAAAGAGAAAATTCCCATCTCTTGCAGGTTTTAGAGATCCTAAAAACATGGATGAATATCTAAAACTCAAAGCAAAGCAAGCTGAATGGAGAGCCAAATATGAATGCAAAGAGCAGGGTGATAATGCCATCTCATGTCAAATGCAGTTCTTGCTCACCAAGGTTAAACAATTAGAAGACTATGCAAGAGACCTGAGTAAAGAGATGTCCAACCTGCCTCCAAATGCTGATTTACAAGTGGATCTTAGAAAAGATCTCATATAATTGATCATGAGTGAAAAATTTTACCCTGCCAAAGCTGAACAATTCCAAGACTGGCTACTTGTTGCTCTCAAAGCTGAACTTAAAAGAATTGAAAGAATCAAAAATGATCCAGGTATGAAAAGATCAGCCCCAAATTGGAGCAAATACAAAAAGACAATTGCTAATCTTACCTTGGAGTATAAGAGGAAGAAGCAAGGGTTAGTTGCAGCAAAGGTTGGTACAGCCAAAGCCATAGCAAAATGGACAAGGCAATACACTGATGAGGCTTATGAAAGGCTGAGAAAAAGGAGAGAGACAGATCCTAGCCTTCCAAAGAAGCCTGAATACAAAGACAAGAAAGCTGATGATCCACAGCAGCAGGCCCTTTCTTTGAAGACCTTGTTCACATCCTCTGATACTTCTAGCATTGCACTAAATCAAAGAAAGAAACAAAAACAGATGGATGAAAAAGAAATCAAGGCTCACGAAGATTTTATTATGAAAGAGGCCCTTCAAAGAATGATTGCAGAAAATCAAGACTCAGCAAAATCACAAGATTCTGTCAAAGGAGTCATAAGCATACCTCCTTCACCAAACTCATCTAAAATAAAGACTCTCCCAAGAAACCCACTGAACTCAAAAATACTAAAGTGGAAGTCTGATCAAAAGACACACGTAATGACTCTGATCAAGTCCAGTGGTGAAGTGAAGCATATTTCAAGGGAAGAAGCACTTGGCCTAAATTGTCGCAACACCCGTCCCCTATTTGTCCCGGGAACGGGCGGCCGCGAGACTAGTTTTGGTGGTATCGGTGTTTATCATTTTGGCAGCGGAATTTTCATCAGGTCCGTAGTTAGGAAATATTTATCAGAGTAAATATCACACTTTTATAATATTAAACATATTGGGATAAAACCCAAGTTTTCATTACAAACATTTTCATAGGGAAAATCCCTATTTTATTGAATAAAACATCTTCTTTTATTTAGGTAACTTTTATAACCACTTTTTACAAGCCTTCAGTGCTGTCCAGCTGGCTTCTAGTTGGCATTCACATTTTGTTACCTGAAACGCGTTTAAAAACATATTGTCAGTGGGAAATACTGGTGAGTGAATCCCAGTTTAATCAAGAAGAGTTTTATCCTTTAACAGTATTGAGAGCTATTACAATGTTTATGTCTACACAATTGCTCATTCAGTACTGTCAATCCTGACTGGTGGGTCATATTACACATTGGCTAACTCTTTGTCCAATGGTAACGTGTTCCACATTTTGTATACAAAACCCCAACATACCGGCAGTAATTGAAGAACTACAAAGACTCAATCACTGCTTAATCATATTGTAAAAGATTTAAGGTTTTGTAAAAACAATTTACAAAAAGGAGATTACTCACATTGCTGTCTTAGACTTCTTTTAAGGGTTTCCTGGTAGTTATCTATTAATTACACAAATATACGTATGTTAGTAAAATAACCCAATATTTACATTAGTAATACCCTCCCCGAGACGACATTCCAACGACTACATCGGGCAGAACCTCGACAGCCGTTACGGAACCTTGGATCAATCGGCAGCGTATCTAATACGTAACCGGGGTTATAATACTTACAATGGGGCAGAACTTCGTTAATTAGGGGGTATTATGCCCGGAAATTATGCCTATTATGTGAGAATTCGAGAGAGAAAGAAAAGATTGAGCGACGGAAACTGAAGGCCCGAGCTCCCATTATATAGGAGCTGATTTCAGGTTTTACGCAGCCCGCGTAAAAGGAAGGAAGGGCCTACGCGGCCCGCGACATAGGGTCCGTAGGGCCTAGCTTTGTCAGCTCACCGATGTAGCCTCGACGCATATCAGACACGTGGCAGCACCGGGTTAAGCCTGGTGGCCAAGTCGTCGCTCCCCGCGTAAGACGTAGCCATGGGCTACGCGGCCCGCGAGCGAAGTAAAAATCTTGTTTTTATTTAATTCTAATAAAAATAGAGGTATTCGAGGCCCGTTTACGCATACGTGGTATATTTTAGGTTATATTGGGATATTTTAAAATATATTAGGGTATCGAAAAAAATATTTAGGAGGGTTGTTATATCCTCCCCACCTTATTTTAGAGCTCATCCTCGAGATCTACTGGAACAGGTGTGGATATTTACTTTGCATTTCTGATTCAAGCTCCCATCTGTATTCTGGTCCTCTTGTGGAGTCCCATTTCACTTTGACCAGAACTAATCACTTGTGCTTGAGGTTCTTAACTTTCATGTCTTCAATCTGTAGAGGCTTCTCTACAAACTTTAACTGTTCATTTACCTCTATATCCTTAAGAGGCACCATTAATGATTCATCAGTTAAACATTTCTTGAGATTAGATACATGAAATACATCATGTATTCCTGCCATTTCCTTTGGTAGTTGTAGCTGATAGGCTACATATCCTATTCTTCTAATAATCTCAAAAGGTCCAACATACCTGGGGCTTAGCTTTCCCCTTTTGATGAATCTTACCACTCCTTTCCAAGGAGAGACTTTCAATAACACTTTATCTCCTACTTGAAATTCTAATGGTTTTCGTCTGTTATCAGCATAACTCTTTTGTCGATCACGTGCTGCTTTCAGTTGTTCCTTGACTTGAATGATCTTGTCTGTTGTTTCTTGTACTATCTCAGGTCCAGATAGTTGCTTTTCTCCAATTTCTGCCCAACAGACTGGCGTTCGACACTTTCGTCCATAAAGTGCTTCGAATGGTGTAGCATTGATACTTGTGTGATAACTGTTATTGTAAGAAAATTCTATCAATGGTAAATGATCATCCCAATTACCTCCGAAATCAATTACACAAGCTCTAAGCATATCCTCCAGTGTCTGAATTGTCCTTTCACTTTGTCCGTCTGTTTGAGGATGATAAGCTGTGCTTAGATTCAACTTGGTTCCCATTGCTTTTTGGAAACTTGTCCAAAAATGAGAGGTAAAATGACTATTTCTGTCAAAAACAATTGATAGAGGAATTCCATGTAATGAAACTATTTCATTTACATATAATTTAGCTAATTGTTCCATACTGAAAGTTTCTTTCATTGGTAGGAAATGAGCTGACTTAGTTAGCCTGTCTACAATCACCCAGATTGTATCATTACCTTTTCTTGTTTTGGGTAATTTAGTAACAAAATCCATTGTTATCAATTCCCATTTCCAAACTGGCATTTCTAATTGTTGCAGCAAACCTGGGGGTTTCTGATGTTCAGCTTTAACTTGTGAACAGGTTAAACACTTTGCAACATATGCTGCTATATCCTTTTTCATTCCTATCCACCAAAAATTCTTCCTTAAGTCCTGATACATCTTATCACTTCCAGGATGCATTGTATACTTAGACTTATGGGCTTCTTCTAATATACGGTGACGTAGGTTTCCTAATTTAGGTATCCACATTCTTTTCTTATGGAATCTCCAAATTCCATCTGTTCCTTGTTCTAATTCCTTAATCATTCCTTTTAACTTTTCAGTATCATCATTGATTACTGATTCTTGTGCTTTTCTAATCTGTTCATTTAAATCTACTTGCAGATTTAACTTAAGAGAACGTACTCTTTTTGGCTTCTCATGATACTTTCGACTTAAAGCATCAGCTACTACATTTGCCTTTCTTGCATGATACTGGATATTACAATCATAATCACTAAGTATCTCCATCCAACATCTTTGTCTCATATTCAATTCCTTTTGCCCAAAAACATACCTTAAACTCTTATGATCGGTGAAAATGGTAAACTTACTACCGTATAGGTAATGTCTCCAAATTTTAAGAGCAAAAATTATAGCTCCTAATTCTAGATCATGGGTTGAATAATTATCTTCATGATTCTTAAGTTGTCTAGAGGCGTAAGCTATAACCTTTTGACGTTGCATTAACACACATCCATAACCTAATTTAGAAGCGTCACAATAGATTACAAAGTCTTCAGTTCCTTCTGGTAACGCTAGTATGGGTGTATGGGTTAATCTTTGCTTAAGAATTCTAAAGGCTTCTTCTTGTTTTGGTTCCCATTAAAACTTAACAGATTTACAGGTTAACTTAGTTAAGGGAATGGCTATTCTAGAAAAATCTCGAATAAATCTTCTATAATAACCGGCCAATCCTAAGAAACTTCTAACCTCGATTGGTGACTCAGGGGTTTTCCATTTGGTAATTGCCTCGATCTTGGTGGGATCTACATGAATTCCTTCATGATTGACTAGATGTCCAAGAAATTGTACCTGTTCTAACCAAAACTCACACTTCGAAAACTTAGCATAAAGCCTTTCTTTTCTCAATAAACTTAGAAGTGCGTGCAGATGCTTTGCATGTTCTTCTTTGCTTTTGGAATAAATAAGAATATCATCTATAAAGACAATTATGAATTTATCCAAATATGGCTTACATATTCGGTTCATCATGTCCATAAATGCAGCTGGGGCATTGGTTAAACCAAATGGCATGACAGTAAATTCATAATGGCCATACCTTGTTCTGAAAGTGGTCTTAGGAATGTCCTCTTCCTGTACCTTTAATTGATGATACCCTGACCATAGATCGATTTTAGAGAAAAATCGTGCTCCTTGCAATTGGTCGAAAAGATCATCGATTCTTGGTAATGGATACCGATTCTTAATCGTGACTTTGTTCAATTCGCGGTAATCAATGCACATACACATTGATCCGTCCTTCTTTTTAACGAACAAAATCGGTGCCCCCATGGCGATGAGCTTGGCTGTATGAATTCCTTTTCCAATAATTCATCTAACTGTTTCTTCAGTTCCTGCATTTCTGCGGGTGCCAAACGGTAGGGTGTTTTGGCAATTGGTGCGGTTCTTGGTATCAAATGGATTCTGAATTCAACTTCTCTGTCTGGAGGTTGCCCTGGTAGCTCTTTTGGAAATACATCTGAAAACTGGGATACTACTGGAATATCCTTTAATTCTTTTCCTTTAGTGTTAGTGATTATGGAAATCAAATACACTAATGACCCTTTTTGTGACAACTCGAAATTCCAACATTCTTTATTTGCATTTAATGCACGTTGACTTTGACTGTTTAGTAGTTTGACTTGTCTGACTTGTAACTGTACACTTCGTGTTATAATAAACGTATTGTGTTTACATGATTATGTGTTTGATTGTATAACATGGAACCTGTCGAGAAACGTGAACTGCTTAACTTATAAAAGAACCCGACGAAACACAAGTGTGTTTCGCCATAACCAATCTCGACGAAACAGGCTGTTTCGCCAAAAGCATCTCGACGAAACAGAAGTCTGTTTCGCCGAGCCCAGTTTCACCGAAGCCCAGTTCGGGCCCAACACGCTATTTTGAGTTTAAAACGTGAAGCAACATCAGTTTTTACATCTGCTATCAAACAACCAAAACCCTAGAGCCCCTTTCCCTCCTGTGCGTCGGCAGTTGGAGGTTCCCGAAGATATCTTAGCGATCGATTCGTATTTCTCTTATTCCGGTTAGTGTGTGTTCGTTAATCGGTTTAATATTTCTGTAATAGCTCGATTCATGTTTGTGTATATGCTTGATTTCTGGACTATATAGGAGTATATGGGTATGATGTTCTTGATTGCGATATACATGGTTAATCGGATGCGTAACTCTATGCGAAACTGAATATGATCGAATGCTCGGTTCTGAATGTTGTTAATATGATTTGATTCTGAATTCAAGTTAGCATCTTGATAGGGTTCAATGATATGATTGTTGGATGTTAAATTTATATGTTATACACAAAAACTAGGGTTTATGCTAGACAATGATTCTTGGATGATTGAGTTGTGATGATTCGTTCTGCACATTGACCTTCATATGATTTTTGATACTGATAACGGCTGCTAGCATGATTAGGGTTCTGTGTATATTCGTAACTGCTGCATCTGTTGTCTGCGAAACTGACGTCCGACGAAACAGAACTCTCGGCGAAACAGAATGTGTTTCGCCAAGAGTAGTCGACGAATCAGAAGTTCTGTTTCGCCAGGGGACACCTCGACGAAACAGAATGTGTTTCGTCAATATCTTGTTTCGCCAACTTATGTGTTTCGCCGTATATGTGTTTCGTCGAGCTGTGCTATAACTTGAATGGATTCTGTTAAGTGTTAACTGGAATATTTAACTGCTGTTAGACGTTAGACATGACTTGTATGATTGTGATTACGTGCTACCTGCTTATACGTGAGCAACTTGAACGCCAACTGATTATTCTCTACGTGCGTACTTTAGGACGTGATTGACTTACTTTGAGCACATACTTAGCATACCGAGCAAACTCAAGTGAGTTCACACTCTTTCTAAGGCATGGGATTCCCGGTGGTTTGGGAATGGGTTAAGAAACTAAAATGGAACCTACATATCCTCCTTGGGTAGGATATGTACCGCCATCCTCCATAGGTAGGATGCCAATATTAATCATGCGTATTCTCCTTGGGTAGAATATGTACGTTCGTCCGGTAGGACAACAACCTGTACGTTCGTCCGGTAGGACAACAACCTGTACGTTCGTCCGGTAGGACAACAACCTGTACGTTCGTCCGGTAGGACAACAACCTGTACGTTCGTCCGGTAGGACAACAACCTAAACGATACGGCCACTAACCTTCGCACAGATGTCTGGAGGACCGCGATACGGCCACTAATCTTCGCACAGATGTCTGGAGGACCGCGATGGGAATTAATAAGAAACATGGTTTACAAAACGAATAACTGAATTATGAAACGAATTCTATAACTGAATAACAAACTGTGAACTCGCTCAACTAGTTGTTGACTCTCTGTTACATGCCTTGCAGGACCATAGGTACTTTTGAAGCTTGCACGGGAGGCACGGTCGTTGTGGACATGGATCGTGAATGTGTTGTTAAACTTTATGACATTTTGTACTTATACTTATGTTGGGTTTTACATTAATGCTTCCGCTACACACTTGTTTATTTTTGGTTTTGCAAACACCTATCGTATTGATGAATGACTTTTGATATAATTACTTATGTTCAATATGATTGGTGGCTTGATCCTGGTCATGTCACGCCTCCAAGCGGTGGTGCTCCGCGTGTGGATTTTGGGGGTGTGACAGATTGGTATCAGAGCCATTGGTTATAGAGAACTCGGTTTTAATAAAGGGAAAACGATTTTTGTTAAAACCAGACTATAACCAGAACAGTGCTCTCAACGATCCACAACGACGCTTCGCTCCACGTGCAAGGCTCAACATCATAGGTACTACTATTCATGTTACTTTACCTACATGCTAGAACTACATAGAACTTTGCTCGCGGTATGCTTAGAGTACAGAACCTACTATATGTTGTTGCTTGAGAATACTTGTGTGCTCACTCTCTTCGCACTATTCGCGAACCTCTCACCCACATGTTCTCCTTGATGTCAAGATCATGTGTGGACGCGTTAACCTAACTCAAGCCCAGTTGGCGGCTTCGATCACTGAACAAGTCACTGCAGCACTTGCAGCTGCCCAGGCAGGAGGTGTAACCTGCCATCGCCACTTACTCTAGGATTTTTAGATCCTACTCTCGTAACTCAACACTGTGCTCAATTTTGATTACTCTTACGCACACGACAAGTCAACACGCTCAGCCACCTGTATGCATATACACGACTTTTTATGGACTGTCGTCCTACTACTTTCAACGACACTGAAGGAGCTGTTGGACTCCTCCGTTAAGTTCGAGGAACTCGAATCGGACTTCGATTATGCGAATGACCCGAGGCTAGTAAGGTGAAATATGCCACTGATGGTCTCGAAGACACTGCGCAAACTTGGTGGAACGCGCAAGTTTCGAAGCTGGGGGCTGGCGGCTGCTAATGCCACCCCTTGGGACGAATTCAAGAAACTAATCAAACTAGAATACTGTAACTATGATAACATCCACAAACTGGAAGTGGAGTTCTTTAACCTGAAGATGACGGGGTCAGAAATAGAGACGTATACGAAACGATCTAACGAGCTGGCAACTTTGTGCCCTACTATGGTGGAACCTCCCATCAAGCGCACCGAGAGCGGTACCTCAAAGGCTTAGTACCAGAAATTCAAAGTCATGTGATGACTGCTAATCTTGCTACTATTCAAGATGTTACTCATCTTGCTCATCGTCCCACAGACCAGGCAGTGGAACAGAACAAGCTGCCTAGACGTATTGGTGCTACTACTTCAACTACTTTTGCTATCCTCAGTGACAACAAATGAAAGTGGAATGGAACCTCTGGCAAGGGTTCGACTACGATTCTGTCCCAGGCACAACAGTGAAAGATCGATGACAACCAAAGTCCTGGTCAGCAACCTTTCAGCAGCAACGGCAGGGTAACAAGGGATGTTATCAGTGTGGGGCTGAAGGTCACTTCAAGAGACACTGCCCACGATTGAATCAGAACCAGAACCAGAATCAGAATAACAACAACAATAATCAGGGCAGTGGGAACAACAATGGGGGAAACAACAACGACGACAATGGTGCTAGGGGACGAGCATTTGTGATTGGTCAGACTTTCTCTATCGACCTCATTCCTATAACTCTGGGTAGCCTTGACGTCGTCATTGGTATGGATTGGTTATCTCAACAGCAAGCAGAGATCTTATGTAAAGAAAAGGTTATTCGTATTCCTCGTTCGGGCAAGGAACCTCTCGAAGTTCAAGGCGACAAAAGTGGTGTCGTGAGTGGCATCATACCCTTCTTGAAGGCCCAGAAGTGTTTACGAAAGGACGGCCACACAGCTGTTTTAGCACTCGTTACTGATACATCGAAGAAAGAGAAAAAGATTGGGGATATTCCAGTGGTCGAATTTCAGATCGAGCTCGCTCCAGGAGCAGCACCCATAGCTCGAGCACCTTATCGCTTAGCTCCGACAGAACTGGAAGAACTGTCTAAGCAACTACAAGGACTCTTGGAAAAGGGTTTCATACGTCCTAGCTCTTCGCCTTGGGGAGCTCCAGTGTTATTCGTAAAGAAGAAAGACGGTACGTTCAGGATGTGTATAGACTACCGTGAACTCAACAAGGTGACGATCAAGAATCGTTATCCTCTTCCGCGCATAGATGATTTATTCGACCAGTTGCAAGGGTCGAGCTACTACTCCAAGATAGACTTAAGGTCAGGATACCATCAGCTGAGAGTCCGGGATTAGGACGTCTCCAAAACAGCATTCAGAACTCGCTACGGCCATTACGAGTTTTTGGTCCTGCCACTCGGGCTAACGGACGCGCCTGCGGTTTTCATGGAATCTTATGAACAGGGTGTGCAAACCTTATCTTGACAAGTTCGTTATTGTTTTTATTGACGACATCCTGATCTATTCGAAGAGTCAGGAGGAACACGAGCAGCACTTACGACTTATTTTGGAACTCCTTCGAACGGAACAACTGTACGCTAAATTTTCGAAATGCGACTTCTGGCTTCGTGAAGTCCACTTTCTAGGCCATATGGTAAACAAGGATGGGATTCATGTCGATCCATCCAAGGTAGATACGATCAAGAACTGGCCTGCACCTAGCACACCGACAGAAATATGCCAATTCTTGGGTTTGGCAGGTTATTACAGACGATTCATCAAAGACTTCTCGAAGATTGCTCAGCCGCTTACACTACTGACACAGAAAGGTGTTGCTTACCGTTGGGGTAATACACAGGAAACAGCGTTTCAGCACTTAAAGGATAGACTTTGTAGAGCACCTATCCTCTCATTGCCTGAAGGCACGGACGATTTTATAGTTTACTGCGACGCATCCATCCAAGGTCTTGGATGTGTGTTGATGCAACGGGATAAAGTCATTGCTTATGCTTCGCGCCAACTTAAGATTCACGAACGGAATTACACTACTCATGATTTAGAGCTGGGAGCCGTTGTTTTTGCGCTCAAGATATGGCGACATTACCTGTATGGCACTAAGTGCACCATCTACACCGATCACAGAAGCCTCGAACATATTTTCAAGCAGAAAGAGTTGAACATGCGACAACGTAGATGGGTCGAGCTGCTGAACGATTATGAGTGTGCCATAAAGTACCATCCGGGCAAGGCCAATGTGGTGGCCGACGCCCTCAATCGAAAGGATACTACACCTAGGCGTGTACGAGCGTTGCAACTCACCATTCAGTCTAGTCTTCCTTCACAAATACGAGATGCTCAGGTAGAAGCATTGAAACCAGAAAACGTTAGGGCTGAAGCCCTACGCGACTCAAGGCAAAGATTAGAACAAAAGGCAGACGGAGCCTCCTATGTAACAGGACGCATCTGGGTCCCACTCTATGGCAACTTACGCGAGCTTGTAATGGATGAAGCTCATAAGTCTTGCTACTCGGTACATCCAGGTTCGGATAAAATGTACCACGATATCAAAACTACATACTGGTGGCCTAGCATGAAGGCCCACATAGCGACATACGTTAGCAAGTGCCTGACTTGTACAAGAGTCAAAGCCGAATATCAGAAACCGTCAGGACCACTTCAACAACCTGAGATACCACAATGGAAATGGGAACAAATTTCCATGGATTTTGTTACAGGCTTACCTAGATCTCAGCACGGAAATGATACTATTTGGGTGATCGTGGATCGACTCGCAAGGTCTGCTCACTTCCTGGCTATTAAGGAAACAGAAAAGTTCTCTACCCTAGCAGACATTTACTTAAAAGAAATGGTTTCAAGGCACGGGGTGCCAACCTCTATCATCTCTGATCGTGATGCACGCTTTACTTCAGAACTGTGGCAAGCAATGCACAAACCTTTTGGCTCTCGACTAGACATGAGCACAGCTTATCATCCTCAGACGGATGGGCAGTCTGAGCGTACTATTCAAACTCTAGAAGACATGCTTCGGGCGTGCGTAATTGAATTTGGCAATGGTTGGGAAAAATATCTGCCACTTGTGGAATTTTCTTACAACGACAGCTACCACACCAGCATTTAAGCTGCACCATTCGAGGCACTGTACGGGCGTAAGTGCCAGTCACCTCTCTGATGGGCAGAGGTGGGAGAAAGTCAAATCACAGGTCCAGAAATGGTAGTCGATACTACAGAAAAGATTGCACAAATACGACAACGCATGGCGGCAGCACGCGACCGTCAGAAAGCACACGCCGATAAAGACAGGAAACTACTCGAATTCCAAGTTGGGGATCGAGCACTACTCAAAGTTTCACCCTGGAAGGGTGCGGTTCGTTTTGGCAAACGCGGCAAACTTAACCCACGATACGTTGGACCATTTGAAGTCATTGAGAAAATAGGCAAAGTGGCCTACAGACTGAACTTACCAGCTGAACTCAGTGCAGTTCACAATATCTTTCACGTGTCGAATCTGAAGAAGTGTATGTCAGATGAGACCCACATAGTTCCCTTAAAGGAACTCACTATCGACGAGCGGTTGCACTTCGTCGAGGAACCTGTTGAAATCACGGACCGGGATGTTAAGGTCCTCAAGAACACGAGAATCCCTCTTGTACGAGTTCGTTGGAACTCCCGTCATGGCCCAGAGTATACCTGGGAACGAGAAGATCAAATGGAACTCAAATATCCCCAGTTGTTCGAAAACAATGCAACTACTACTGAGGCTGAAGCTACCACAGAAGTTCGGGATGAAATCCCAACTCAACGGGGGGATGATGTAACACCCCAGGAAAACCAGTAAACGATAACTTACCTAGCTTCCTCAGTAACCGCATGCTAAATTTCGGGACGAAATTTCTTTCAAGTTGGGGATAATGTGACAACTCGAAATTCCAACATTCTTTATTTGCATTTAATGCACGTTGACTTTGACTGTTTAGTAGTTTGACTTGTCTGACTTGTAACTGTACACTTCGTGTTATAATAAACGTATTGTGTTTACATGATTATGTGTTTGATTGTATAACATGGAACCTGTCGAGAAACGTGAACTGCTTAACTTATAAAAGAACCCGACGAAACACAAGTGTGTTTCGCCATAACCAATCTCGACGAAACAGGCTGTTTCGCCAAAAGCATCTCGACGAAACAGAAGTCTGTTTCGCCGAGCCCAGTTTCACCGAAGCCCAGTTCGGGCCCAACACGCTATTTTGAGTTTAAAACGTGAAGCAACATCAGTTTTTACATCTGCTATCAAACAACCAAAACCCTAGAGCCCCTTTCCCTCCTGTGCGTCGGCAGTTGGAGGTTCCCGAAGATATCTTAGCGATCGATTCGTATTTCTCTTATTCCGGTTAGTGTGTGTTCGTTAATCGGTTTAATATTTCTGTAATAGCTCGATTCATGTTTGTGTATATGCTTGATTTCTGGACTATATAGGAGTATATGGGTATGATGTTCTTGATTGCGATATACATGGTTAATCGGATGCGTAACTCTATGCGAAACTGAATATGATCGAATGCTCGGTTCTGAATGTTGTTAATATGATTTGATTCTGAATTCAAGTTAGCATCTTGATAGGGTTCAATGATATGATTGTTGGATGTTAAATTTATATGTTATACACAAAAACTAGGGTTTATGCTAGACAATGATTCTTGGATGATTGAGTTGTGATGATTCGTTCTGCACATTGACCTTCATATGATTTTTGATACTGATAACGGCTGCTAGCATGATTAGGGTTCTGTGTATATTCGTAACTGCTGCATCTGTTGTCTGCGAAACTGACGTCCGACGAAACAGAACTCTCGGCGAAACAGAATGTGTTTCGCCAAGAGTAGTCGACGAATCAGAAGTTCTGTTTCGCCAGGGGACACCTCGACGAAACAGAATGTGTTTCGTCAATATCTTGTTTCGCCAACTTATGTGTTTCGCCGTATATGTGTTTCGTCGAGCTGTGCTATAACTTGAATGGATTCTGTTAAGTGTTAACTGGAATATTTAACTGCTGTTAGACGTTAGACATGACTTGTATGATTGTGATTACGTGCTACCTGCTTATACGTGAGCAACTTGAACGCCAACTGATTATTCTCTACGTGCGTACTTTAGGACGTGATTGACTTACTTTGAGCACATACTTAGCATACCGAGCAAACTCAAGTGAGTTCACACTCTTTCTAAGGCATGGGATTCCCGGTGGTTTGGGAATGGGTTAAGAAACTAAAATGGAACCTACATATCCTCCTTGGGTAGGATATGTACCGCCATCCTCCATAGGTAGGATGCCAATATTAATCATGCGTATTCTCCTTGGGTAGAATATGTACGTTCGTCCGGTAGGACAACAACCTGTACGTTCGTCCGGTAGGACAACAACCTGTACGTTCGTCCGGTAGGACAACAACCTGTACGTTCGTCCGGTAGGACAACAACCTAAACGATACGGCCACTAACCTTCGCACAGATGTCTGGAGGACCGCGATACGGCCACTAATCTTCGCACAGATGTCTGGAGGACCGCGATGGGAATTAATAAGAAACATGGTTTACAAAACGAATAACTGAATTATGAAACGAATTCTATAACTGAATAACAAACTGTGAACTCGCTCAACTAGTTGTTGACTCTCTGTTACATGCCTTGCAGGACCATAGGTACTTTTGAAGCTTGCACGGGAGGCACGGTCGTTGTGGACATGGATCGTGAATGTGTTGTTAAACTTTATGACATTTTGTACTTATACTTATGTTGGGTTTTACATTAATGCTTCCGCTACACACTTGTTTATTTTTGGTTTTGCAAACACCTATCGTATTGATGAATGACTTTTGATATAATTACTTATGTTCAATATGATTGGTGGCTTGATCCTGGTCATGTCACGCCTCCAAGCGGTGGTGCTCCGCGTGTGGATTTTGGGGGTGTGACACTTTTCTTATATAACTTGTCGTTTTCATCACAGAGATGAACTTTGTGGATCTAGAGGTTTTATTTCCTTTAATTGTGATCTTTTCACCCCTTGGTGAATTTACTTGAATTGACTTTTGATAACATAAAATACTGGCTTTATTGGCTATTAACCAATCCATTCCTAACACAACATCAAATCCTGCCAGATTCAATGGGTAAAGATTTGCAATAAAATTCTGAATTAAAATTTCTATTCTTGCTCCCTGCAATATTTCAGAAATCTTAATGGTTTCCCCATTTGTTGTCTCTACTAGACATTCTTGTGGGAATTTAGTTAATGGTTGATTGAGAAGTTTGCAAAATGAAGTATTAATAAAACTTTGGTTCGCACCAGAGTCAAATAATACTTTAGCAAAAACATCATTAACTAAAAATGTACCGGTGATCACATCCGGGATCATCTTTGCTTCTTCTGCAGTTAGAACAAATGCTCTAGCATTTTTAGTATTCTTGGTGTTTGTGGCTGGAGCTAGCTTTGGACAGTTAGGCTTGATATGACCTTGTTCTCCACAGTTGAAGCATATCTTGTTGTTAGGCTTCTTCCTGCAATCTTACTCCTTGTGTCCCGATATTTTGCAGAAGTTACAGTATATGGAGCATCTTCCTGAATGCTTCCTTTTGCAATACCTGCAATAGGGTGCAGAGGTAGAGCCTACATTTTTCCCACGGTTAGAATTTCCAGAACGGAATTCCTGTGTAAGCTTCTGGGTTAGGTTCCTCCTTTGATCCTCTTCTCGTGTACGGACTAATTCATCTGTCAAGGTATTTGCTAGTTCTACTACTTCTTCTATGGTTTGAGGTCTAGCTGCCTTGACTATATGTCTTATCTCCCCAATTAATCCCCAGATATAACGGGAGATTAATACTGGTTCAGGTGATGCAAGGGTTGGTACTATTCAAGCATATTCAAAGAATAATGTAGTATAACCCTTACTATCTACTCCAGTCATCCTAAGGTTTAGGAATTTATTTGCTATCTGCTCTTTTTCATTGGGAGGGCAGAATTTCCTTTCTACTATGTTTTTAAATTCCTCCCATTCTATATTGTAAGTTGTATCACTTCCCCTCGACTGGAGGATAGTGTTCCACCATTCTAGTGCTGAATTCTTAAACAAATTAGAAGCAAACATTATATTATCCTCTTCCGCGCATTTGCTTATTCTTAAGACTGCCTCGGTCTTTTCTATCCAACGTAGAGATGCAACGGCCCCTTCATTGCCCGAGAAATCCATTGGTTTACAAGACCAAAATTCTTTATAAGAACAACCATAAGACACGGTTCTTCTTCTTTGGGGAATGGGCACTTGAAGTATGGGTCCATTGTTTACGCTGTTTTCAGGTTCAGGCGGTCGTTTGCTATCATGTTTACTTTTATTTTCCGCTTCCTTAACCGTTTTGATAATATATGGCATTGCATCTATTATCCCATGTGCCACTATATGTTGCATGACACTGTTATCCACTTGGTTTCCATTATTGTTGTTGTTGTTCGGGTTTTCGTTATCTGGATTATTGTCACTCTGGTTATCATTATTCTGGTTTTCCTGGTTTACTTCGTTGTCCATCTGAATTTTAAACATTTGCCAATTATTAATATCACGAAATAATTAATAATTTAGGCAACAATCACACAACACACATATTGGTCAAAAACGTCGAGCATTGCGACTTACTCTTTCTTATATAGTATGCATCTAATACAAACTAAAACTGGAATTAAAAATTACAATACTACTATGCATCGCTATCCACGAAGTGGTCTATACTACAACATATATTTTTATTATTATTATTACACATATATATATATATATATATTTCATACACACATATTATATATTATATTATTATTTTTATTATCTCTACCATCACTTTCACGGATATGGATTCATCCAGAAATCCATATGGCGCTCGTCGTACTTCCAGACGAGTCGCTCTCCGACCTGCCTCATTCTCTCACTACTTTCTAAAATCTCTTCTCCGAAAGTTCGGAGCTCTTGCACATTTTCTGCACTCATTGGGGGTGCAGGTGCTGGTACTGGGTCTAGGTACTGGGCATGGGTTCCTCCCGAGGGTACGGATTCTCTAAGATCTCCCTAATGTATTCATCGTTATCGTAGTAGGGATCTAGAGGGTCCAGACCTAGATAGGCTGCTAGATTCGGCATGGGTTCGTCATTTAGGTGATAGCGTTGCACATAATCCCTATGATCATCGAACCATGGATCATAATCTGGGTCTAAGGGATTAGGGGCTAGTATCCTAGGTATCTCCTCTGGGTTGAAATCATGCATTTGGACTTGGTTTTCTGGGTTGTTTTCTATCTCCATCGGCTGTGTGGGAAACAAAGGTAAGGGTTGTGGGGCTATGTGTTGCTCCAGGTTTGGGTCGGCAGCTGTGGTTGCTAGGATATGAAAATTGGCTAAGCTCCTATTAAGCATATCCTGTGTATGGGCATCTGTCTCTCGCTTAGTGGCTGCTAGGACTCTCTGCTGTTGCAACTTTCGCATTTTCTTCCTACGCTCGTGTGCTCCCTTACTGAACCATCCTCTCTTTTTCTGAGGGAATGGCTCTTCAGACTGAGCCTTAAACACAAACATCCCTTCTTCATTATCAGTTGCATACCCAGAGAGGGCAGGCTGTGAAGAGGTACCTTCACTCCTAGGTGAATCGGACAACTGATGATATGCGTCTGAGGGTCTTTGATCACTCATACTGTAAACTAACAAATAGTCAAATAGCACACAACAATAAAATACAGATATGCACGTATTTCCATAATTAATTTTCTAACAATTTGAATAATATCTTGGTGTCAGCAGAACACTTCTGTGGCTGAATCATTGGCTTAGCTTTGATACCACCTTCTGTCGCAACCCTCGTCCCCTATTTATCTCGGGAACGGGCGGCCGTGAGACCAGTTTTGGTGGTATCGGTGTTTATCATTTTGGCAGCGGAATTTTCATCAGGACCGTAGTTAGGAAATATTTATCAGAGTAAATACCACACTTTTATAATATTAAACATATTGGGATAAAACCCAATTTTTCATTACAAACATTTTCATAGGGAAAATCCCTATTTTATTGAATAAAACATCTTCTTTTATTTAGGTAACTTTTATAGCCACTTTTTCCAAGCCTTCAGTGTTGTCCAGCTGGCTTCTAGTTGGCTTTCACATTTTGTTATCTGAAACGCGTTTTAAAACATTTTGTCAGTGGGAAATACTGGTGAGTGAATCCCAGTTTAATCAAGAAGAGTTTTATTCTTTAACAGTATTGAGAGCTATTACAATGTTTATGTCTACACAATTACTCATTCAGTACTGTCAATCCTGACTGGTGGGTCATATTACACATTGGCTAACTCTTTGTCCAATGGTAACGTGTTCCACATTTTGTATACAAAACCCCAACATACCGGCAGTAATTGAAGAACTACAAAGACCCAATCACTGATTAATCACATTGTAAAAGATTTAAGGTTTTGTAAAAACAATTTACAAAAAGGAGATTACTCACATTGCTGTCTTAGACTTCTTTTAAGGGTTTCCTGGTAGTTATCTATTAATTACACAAATATACATATGTTAGTAAAATAACCCAATATTTACATTAGTAATACCTTCCCCGAGACGGCATTCCAACAACTACGTCGGGCAGAACCTCGACAGCCGTTACGGAACCCTGGATCAATCGGGCAGCGTATCTAATACGTAACCGGAGTTATAATACTTACAATGGGGCAGAACTTCTTTAATTATGGGGTATTATGCCTGGAAATTATGCCTATCATGTGAGAATTCGAGAGAGAAAGAAAAGATTGAGCGACGGAAACTGAAGGCCCGAGCTCGCATTATATAGGAGCTGATTTCAGGTTTTACGCGGCCCGCGTAGAAGGAAGGGCCTACGCGGCCCGCGACATAGGGTCCGTAGGGCCTAGCTTTGTTAGCTTACCGATGTAGCCTCGACGCGTATCTGACACGTGGCAGCACCGGGTTAAGCCTGGTGGCCAGATCGTCGCGCCCCGCGTAAGACGTAGCCATGGGCTACGCGGCCCGCGAGCGAAGTAAAAATCTTGTTTTTATTTAATTTTAATAAAAATAAAGGTATTCGAGGCTCGTTTACGCATACGGGGTATATTTTAGGACATATTGGGATATTTTAAAATATATTAGGGCATCGAAAAAAATATTTAGGAGCGTTGTTATGTAAATGTAGAAGACTTACAAGATCTCCTTAAGCTTACACTGTGCAGGGATGAGGATGATGAGGATTCCATGAACTTTGAATTACAATTCAAAGGTCAAGTTAGGAAACTCCTGATGAGGCAATAAAGGTCCTTAATTATGGAGTGTTTTGGCATCATCTATTACAGGGGGAGATTGTTATGATTGAACCCTACAAAGGAACAGTTGATAAAGCCAAAACTTGTTCAGAACAGTGGATCCATAATAACCAGTTGTTTGTAACATATCTTTCCCCTTGATAGTGGCCCTAACATCTGATGACCCAAAGCACTGTTCATTACAACTGCTGCTGATCTAAACACTGTTGAAGATAAAGCACTGATGCTCAATCTACTTATATGTCTCAAGTACTGCTGAAGACCAAAGCGCCGCTGGAGCTATAACAGTGGAATGAGAATCAATAGTTTCGTTGTACATTATATTTGTTATTAGTAGTTTGTATCAGTGGTTGTAATAGTCAGTGGATGTAGGTTGTTAGGAGGTACAAGAACAAACATTTTTACAAAATCATAAATCACCCGATCATGTAAGTGCATTGAATTAAAAGTGGAAATGGTGTTATTCAAGTTGTCCTATTGCGCTTTTGTTTGACGTCTAATATGGGTTCATGATCTAATCTGGTGAATTGTAGACATTGTTGTTGAATCCAATTAGATGCTTGATGTAATGAGGTCGTATTAATAACAAATAATAATTAATATAACTAAGTTTCCCGAGCCTAGGAATCAATCCCGAGTAATAACCTAGTAAAGTTATATATAATACTAGTCTAAGTACCCGTGTAATACACGGGTGGCTAAATAACAAAAAAATTATACTTTAACACGTAAATACTTTATTACATCCTGATGATATTGAGCTATAAGAGAGTAACTGAGTGCTTCTCTTTGACATCCTGAAGTTATGTATATTGATCGTAAACATAATTTTACCATGGATATAAAATAAATAATGATCCAACCTCGAATTAGTGTTGAAGGCCTTCCACATTACATAAGCAATGATTCCCCTAAGAGTAGAAACAAAAAGGCCCCAACATTGTATCTAGTTGCAACATCCGATGATCGGAGTTGTGTTTGCGTGTCAACCCAACCCGATTCATCCCATACCATAAAAAAATCAAGGAAGCCTATTTACAAAGAAAACCTCAAATTAGGCATGCAACTAAAGCAATTAATTCAATCTTTTGTTTTTCTAAACGGGGACGGCACCCCGTCAAAACTTTATTAATAAAATTAAAAAATATTAGTTACACCTAAAGAGCATTGGGTCTTCGGAGACATACCCCAACAACACCAACCTTAAAAACGCTTAAGGCCTTACAGAACAGGTTTTAACAAACCCCTACCTCAACCACTCTAACCAATAACAATTACTACTTCTAACTCTACTCGCGACCACACACAACCCAAGTATTACAAACATAAAACCTATTCAAAATCCAAACAAAAAATAAACGAAAACAACCAAAATCAAGACAAAATACAGTTCAAACAAAAAACATCAATCTTCAAAACTCTATCGGCTTTCATACGCATCAGCAACAAACCTCAAGCTTCTAGCCATCATCCAAGTCAAACCCAAGTCCAATAACCTGCACTTACCACCAAACCCAGCAATACCTATCAGCAAATAAACATTCAATGTGAGTTTAATCCCAAGTCCACAAATTTCATGCCAAAAACTAAACAATTGGTTGAAACTTCAAGTGATTTCATTTACAAAATAAATCATGAATCAAAGTAGAAAGCTATAGGAAAACCGAAAATGCATAAACATATAATATCTACCGGCATTGAAGCCCATGTAGATCATCATTTTTGTTCTAGACCTTTCCAAAGTTGGGCTTCACGTCTAAGGGTCGCCGGATAGATACCTTCTGCACCAAATATTAAAGCACCAAACAAAACTTTAGAATGATAACAATATGCTTTCTACATTCACTACATTATGGTTATCCTCAACTGGAAAACTACTTATAACGGGTCAAATTATTTGAAAAAAGACGATCATCCAACCAGCTTGCATGATGCCTTTAATGCAAATATATATTATAACGGGTCAACTGGACTGAACAGGTCACTAACCTGGCTCAGCCCATCTTGATCTTTTACCCAGCCCAACAAAAATGATATGAAATGATATAAGAAATCAACTTACCTCCATGAAAAGCGATGAATATGAGAGCCCGTTAACTCCCCTAAACAACCACCAATATGTGTAGCTCCATAAAATTACCTACAAAACGTGTAATGCTAACTGATGTTAGCATCTTTAATTGACAAAAAGCAAGAAAATTAAAACATAGCAAATAATCACTGTAAAAGATCACAAAGGGTCTGAGAATTCATGCTAACTGATGTTAGCATCTTTAATTGACCAAAAGCAAGAAAATTAAAACATAGCAAATAACCACTGTAAAAGATCCACCTTAGAGGATATCTTTCATTTTTTTTGTTAGTATTGTATTGCATTATGGCATAACTTTGTTAAGACTAAATACAAAACTTGGAAATATTCTACAAAATGAATATTTTGATTTACCTCGAAATCTCCCAAAGTATAATCTACCTTCAGATTATGGAGGATGGTTGTTCCTTGATTATTTGCATTCTTTAGCATGTCCTCCTAAGGCTAGATAAGGAAAAGATCAAAAGGCAGATTAAAAAAACTGAATCGAAACTATACTATTAATGTTTTAATGCAACAAAAAATATAATTTGTCAATGCAATTGATTAACCACCGCTCTTCAAAGAGATCGGCTTGACGTATAATCAAATAAATGCGGCTAAAAAGTCGGACCAAACCTTATATAGTTCTGTCCCGTATGATCAGCCGCCTTCACTGGCGGCTCCGCCGCCAAAAATCGCCCAACACAAGGATCATAACAACAAATAGAAAATATAAATTTTATAAAGTAAACCCACCATATCACTTACCACTTGCCTATGAATTGACAACGTATCGTTAATATCTGATGAAGTTTGCTGGCAATAAAAAAATAGAGATAAGTTTATCAAATCGTTCAAGTAACAAAAATGATTATTCTACGGCTACTCAGCTAGGTGGACCCTTATAGAGACTTTCAAGTGGTTTCCTATTCAGTTAAAGCTTTTACCTGAAACCGTTAAACTAATTAGACATACAACGTAACTTAAGTCAACACTTTTGTAGGTATACAGGTTAAAAATCTCACATCTAAAATGTACATAACAAAGACGTGCCCCTCCTAACTTCGAAAGAGTAATTGAGTGTAAGTCTTCAGCCTGAAACAAAGAACACATGATAAATGTAAAGCATATAACCTGGATGTAAAGGTCGGTCACTCACCACCAACTGAACGGTCAAAGACGTGCCACTCCTTTCAAATTCCAACTCGACATTTTGCCCCACGCTATCATCAAGTAAAGTCTCCAACTTCAGAAGCTAACTCGACATTCTACTCCAAAGCACAATGCTTTACAATGATGAATGATAGTGTAAGGTTCTTGGCTTCAAGTATATCATGTTACACCTTCATAAGTGAGATAAGAAAAATAACCACTCGACCCGCTTAAAAAATCACATGCTTGGCCACCTCAGCACTCCTCTCAACAGATTCATTATCCTCGCTATATCTTGAAGCCCATCCATGACCAACACCTTTGAATATCTTCATAAAGCTCTCAATCTAGCTTTTGTCAAAAACTATTTTATTCACTGAACTTTAAACCCCTAACCCTAAACAGAGAAAAATATAACCCTTCCTATCTAGTCCCATAAATCATGGAACTTACTTCTTGATTTTCTAATAAAACATTCCCATTAAAGACTTCTTCTTGTGGGTGTAACTGGTCAAGCTCGCTTTCTAATATGGCAGCTGGAACCTTAATTTCTGAAACAAAAGTTAAAGTTAAAAAGTGACAGTTTCAACCTATATAATTATGAATGGGTTGACAAAGTTTATGTTTAATCTCTAGCGAGTCAAACCAAATGATATATTTGTAAAAAAAAAAAAAAAAAAAAAAAAACTATATCAAAATGGGTCAACGGGCAGAACAGGTCAGACCAAGTATACAACTCGCCCATTTGACCACATCTAGGAGAAACAAACCTTTAACATCGTTGTCTTTCAAGGGACCATAACAAAAGCCTTAATGTCATTATTTTTGCTAGTTTAATCATCCCAATAATTACATATAAATTAGTTTTAAGTCTACTAAAAAAATCAAAATGTTAGAATTTTTTATGACAATGCTTCTACCAATAATAATGAGAACTTTTGCATAAAGTTCTAAGGATATTTACAATTTAACCAGCACTTAACGGATACTTTTTTTCTTTCAAATGGCCAATTTCATCTTAAATTCGGTAATGGTAATTTAAAATCATTATATAAAACCATAAAAAGAGTGATGTACTCACTATTGTTTGCTGAAATGCAAGGCATCATGCTTCATACAACTTGCATCAAGTTCATCACAAGGCTTCTCTATTGGGCATCCACTTTATAATATCCCACAATACTTTCCATATCTTAACAATAGTAAAACTGTCAATTCAAATATATGCGTCCTTTTCATTTTTTTTTCAAAACTAATTTGTTTTTATCCTGCAAACTCATATAATATAAATAGGAAAACTTATTATCATAAACTATGAACTTTACCATGAGGTTTATGTTACTAAAACAATTCCTATATGCAACAAATTTAGCCAAAAAAAACATTGCAATAGGTTTCATATTACAATAGTAATGCAATCCATATTTTTTTGTTCTTAAACAGCAAAAAAAATTGAGGACACATAATGGATTGAGTTTTTGTTTATCTTAATAAACCAAGATTCAATGGTTGTTTCAGTCATCGAAATAGATAAGGTACCTGCACTAATTAGAGCGGAATCATTGCATCAAACGTCGGGCATTGTTTACCAAGCAAACATGCTTGTGGCCAGGTTAATTTCAATGAACCTTGTATACCAAAGGATCAATTAGGTTCAGATAATAAAATACAATGTAAATGTTTATTCCATTCAAAGGTATAATAGAATCATTTCATTTGGATCCATGGAATTATATTAAAGGAATGATTCATTCGATCAACGAATAGAAAACAAATTGAATAAAAGCTCAAAAAGTTTACTGAGATATTTACCCAAACAATAATTGAAATCAATAAAAAATAAGATCACCAATAAAACACCAAATATATGTTTCCATATCTTATCAAAATCACCAAATAGGGTTTAATTTTTAAAAACCTAAATGATGAACATATGTATGAATGAATGATAAATTAAAATCACGCAAAATCTCAAACACGATAAATTACTTCAGAAGAAATAAACGGACAAACATTACGGATATATATGATCCAGAACATCAATAACGATTCGAGAGGATCGAGTTGAAAAATACCTGGTTAAGAAGCAAGTTCAAAGCAATCAGAATGCACTGCATTGAAAAAGTTAGTAAAAAAATTAGACCAAAAAAACTTTAAAATGAAAATTTAAACATAATTAATGTCTTTTAAAACATCTGGTGGGCAAACTCTATGTACTAAAGTTTAAGAACTAACAAAAAAACTAAGCAGAATCAAACTATTAATACACAAATCCCTTTTTAGTCAGAATCAGTAAAAATTAGAACAAATAAGCCTAAAATGTCAATTTTAACATAACTGATGACTTTTGACACACACCTGGTGCTCCTGATGGGCAAACTCCTCAAGCTATAATTGAAGAACTTACAAAGAAACAGAACGTAATCAAACTATCAAGCCCCACTACCTTTTCAAGTCAGAAATAAGTAAAAAATAATAGATCAAATAAGCTTCAAAATGCCAACTTTAACATAACTGAAGACCTGGTGGGCAGACTCTTCATACTAAAATTAAAGAACTAACAAACAAAACTAAACATAATTAAACTATCAAGTTAATTCAAAATACATAAAACACAACCCAATAGCAATAGTATAAGGGTTTTCTTACACTAGAACGAAATAATCCTGTAATAGACGAAAAAAATTTGATATAAGAATCAAACCAAACCAAACCTGATGTTCATGAAGGTCCTCATTCACAATGTCAATGTAGACCATGAAAAACCCATCTGCTCTGCAACTTTTTTCTTCCCCAAGGTGGCATCTTCATCCATGACAGTTGCAATAGCAGCTTGCTGTAATAATATAGCATTAGTAAATTAGAGAATGACGGTAAACCAACAAAATAAGAACTTTTCAAATGTCAATGCAAAGTTTGAAGCCTTCATAATCATACATAATCTATACTACTTTATAATACCAAAAGACCACCAAATAACCCAAATACATCCATTAAAAAGCCATAAAATGTCTATAATATCAAAAGCATATGGTATAATTAAAGATCTTACGATGATTAATTTGTCGATTGAAGGGAGACGTGAGTCGGGTAGATGATTTGCGAAATTAGGGTTTAATGAAGGTGATTTGGGGGTTTTAAATCGGGGATGCCGACTCTAGTTTCTTTCTTCCAACTGCATACCTTCAAAGCTCCATAGCCACTGTCGCGAATACTAATCATATAACCTACATCACACTCGATCATCTGAATTACATCATAAAGATCAATAAAACAACAAACATATCAAACAAATTTAACAGAATCATCAGCTATTGTTTGAAATTAAACACTCAAACGTTACGAAAGAGATTAGGTCACTGACTCTTACCAGATTTAGCGAGAGAAGAATAGACAGAAGCAATCAATTTGGAAGATAATGATCTCAATCCGGTGTTCAACGCCATTGATGCCGATTTAGGGTTTTCATTTGTGCTCGAAATTGGAAGGTTGTAAAACACAAAATGAATATAAAACATAATGTACAGAGATGGAGTGATGGAACATGTAAAACATCTGAAATTGAAATTAGGGTTTTAAGGATTGAAGGAAGAGACACGTATTGGAGAAGATTTCAACTGACTGAGAATTGATGAGAGTTTCCATATATAATCAAAGGATTGAATTGAAGGAGAATAGAGAGAACATAGATAAATGGCGCTCAAAAATGAATTCTCTGGCCAAAGAGCATTGCCACATCAAGGTCAAATAGTCAACATTATTTTGCTTTAGTATAAGAGATTGATGAGTTTGACTTTTGGATCTAATCAAAAATCGCACATTTGAATTAAATTCAAAATCTAAATTCAAATCAGTTGTTAATCTGATTCGGAAACTCAAAAAAATGGATTTTAAATTCAAATAAAATTTTGAGTTTTTTTAATCCAATTCAAATATTGAATACTCTTAAAAGGTCATAATAAAGACACACCCCAAAATTTTAATTTCATAATTTGTATATGGGTTGTATAACGTTATATGTCCCGTATAAAATAATCTTACATGACAAATATTGGGCCATATAACGTTATACAGCTTGTATAGATAGAGAAAATATTAGGACGTATAACATTCTATACGGGTCGTACAACATTATGCGGGTCGTATAACATTATATGGGTCGTATAACATTCTAAATGTTGGGATTGATCCCTACCAAGAGGAACAGATAATTAAAGCCAAAACTGGATCAGAGCAGTGGATCCAGAATAAGCAGACGTTTACAGTTGGTTAAATTCAAGTTTCTCCCCTTGATAGTGATTTCAACATCTGCTGACCTCCTATCTGCTGATCGTGCAAACTGCTGACCTACAACTGCTGTTTCAAGTAAAGGTCTGATGGAAGACTAAAGCCCTGCTGCTCAATCTACTGCTTTGGTTCAAGCACTGCTGATCCGGACAAGTACTGCTGGGTTCACAGCAGTGGAAGGATGCAGCAGTTGTTTATTCTATCTTTATGTAATGTATTGTATTAAGCAGTAGTATAGCAGTGTTTGTATAGATCAGAAGTTAGAGTTTGTTAGGAGGTTAGATGTCACTTTCATGGTGACGTCAGCATTAGATGCTCAGTGGTTTGCTAGTGCCTATAAATAGAACAGTGCTCTGTACTGTTCTATTAGCTCTTTTGCAAACTTGTTTTCCTGCACGAACAAACGCTGAGCTCTGGCTGAGGGGGAGTTTGTATTAAGCATTACATTGTAATCGTTGTTGAAACTTAATTCAATCTTTCGGTTCTATGTTGAAAATGTCTTGATCAAAGCAATACTCTCGTTTGATTGTATGCAAAGTTTGTTTCCATATTAATTCCGCTGCACAACTCTTTCATTTCCATCTGAATTTTAAACGTAAAATACAATCAAAACCAAACTCAAATCCATCAATTGGTATCAGAGCTTGGACAGTCAAATTTGATTTAACAATCATTTTGACATAAATAGTTCAACTCAAAATCGTTGATATCGATAGTTTGTTCGGTTTGTTGAAAAACAGAGTAAGGTTTAATCACCATTAAAGTTGATTAATCAGTGCTTGTAAAACAACCAGGATGACGTCACAATCACAAGATGATAAGAATAATGTTGGCTCGCTTTTTAAACCACCTATGCTTAAACGTAATGAATACAACATCTGGGAGAGAAGGATGGGTCACATCCTTGCTCAACAGAACACTGGATGTTGGAGGTCTGTTGTTTTTGGTCCCCATGTTCCTATGGTGCCAAGTGCTGAGGATCCAAAGAAGAACGTACCAAAACCTTATGAAAACTATACTGAAACTGATTTTCAAAAGTTCGAACTGGATGCCAAAGCATTTAGCATCATAGCATCTGCATTACCAAATGAGATCTATGCTGGACTGTTGCATTGCAACAGTGCCAAAGAGCTATGGGATGCATTGAAGGAACAGTTTGGGGGTACTGAAGAAGTTATTGAAAACAATAGGGAAATTCTGAATCAGCAGTATGAAACCTTTTGTCACATTAAGGGTGAAACATTGACCCAACAATTTGAACGGTTCAGTTGTCTCATAAGTGAGCTAAGACTTGTTAAGGTTAAATTTCCAAAATCAACCCAAAATAGCAGGTTTCTTAGATCACTACCTGATAAATGGGACACAATTGCATTTGTGACTAGAAACTCTGTTGAGTTCAAAGATCTGACCCTGACCCAACTTCATGGTAGACTCCTGACTTATGAAAGGGAGTTGAACCAGAAAAAGAAGTTGCAAGAGTCTGGAAAAGCCACTGATGATTACTCATTCGGTAGCACAGCTCTTCTTGGTCAGGAAGAATCTGGTAGCAGCAGTAAGGAACAGGGTTATGATCATTTCATTGATATAACAGCTGGTGGTAACTTTACCAACCCTGATCCTCACTCTGCAAATTATGCTTTCACTGCAAACACTGAAAACCAGATGTCAGATAATTTGTGCTTTGAACTTAATGATTTGTAACATTTTGATCCCACTGACTTAGAGGAGATGGACATCTTGCATCAGTTGGCTTTGCTTAGTGTGAGAACAAGCAAATTCTACAAAAGAACAGGGAGAAAATTCCCAGGTTTACATGGGAATCTAAGGGTTGGGTTGAATAAATCAAAAATCAAGTGTTACAAGTGCAATAGGCTAGGTCATTTCGCTAGGGAATGCAGGAGTCAAACAACTGGTCCTATAATCACTCATCCTAGTTCAAACCCTAGACCTCAAAATCAAAGCACTGTGCATTATACCCAATATACCCCTGCAGCACATGTTAACACTGCTCATTATGCTGCTGCCCCTGTGCCTGTGCATTATGTCCAAACCACTGTTCCACAAATTCAATATGTTCAAACCCCTGTCCCCCAGGCACAAGTGCAACCTGCACCTCAAACTGCTGCTCCAGCAGTGGTACAACCAGATCAGCAAAGCTTTTTCACTCAAGGCTTTGTTGACTGGAGCAGCATGCCTGATGAGCTTAGTGATGAAAATTTTGCACTCTATGCTTCTAATGAATCTTCTAATGATGAATTCTGTTTGATGGCATTAGAGTCAATACCAGAGGGGATTGAAACTGAAGATGAACAACTAAGTGATGAAACAGTGGATGAGGTGACTGAAGCAGTTGTTAGTGCAGTTGCTGGTGAATTGCTGCTGGAAGAAAATTCAGAAACCCTGATTGAACCACTGACAGACCCATGGTCCAAAGAGGACAAAGAAGAAAAGAAAGATGAGAAAGCAGGTGAGAAAGAAGAAAGAGATGATGATGAAGAAAATCATCAATGTGATTGTGCAATGTTGGCTGCTGCCAAGGTATCACCTCAAGTTCTTGAAAAACTGTGTTCTGACAATTGCATTATTGCTTTTGCTAACATCAAAGAGGTAAATGAAAACCTTCGGGATAAAATCTTAACTGATGAAGTCAAATTTGAAAGGTCTTTAAAAGAACTTAAAAACAAATTGACTGAAAAGGAAAAAGAGATCAGCAGTCTGAAAGAAGAACAAAGCATAACCAAAACTCAACTCCAAACTATGGTAGAAAAATACCAAGTTTGCAAAAAGGAGTTGGAGTCCACCCAGATCACCTGTGAAAGGTGGGTGGAATCATGCAAAGGGTATGAGGTTATGCTTGAAAAACAGATAAAAAGCAATGTGAAATTTGGTATTGGTTATAGAAAATATGATGATGAAAACACTGCTTTTGGAAAATCTGTTCAAACCACTGATGTAACCACTGAGTTCATCCCCACAAACAAGAATGGTCAAGAAGTGAAAATCACTGACAAACTTGGTAACAAAATCACACTTGACAGACCAATGGGATCCTCTACTTTTGAGGAGCTTGAAGATTATCAGTTTAAACCAAAATGGTCTGATGAGTGTGATATTCTTGAAAATTTCAAGCTAATGGACTTTACATCAACTGATGGTGTTAAAGCTCCAAAAGCTAAAGTCATTCCTCTTAAGGACATCCCAACAGAGGTTAAAACCTCTGCTGCAAAGGAGTCTGATAAGAGAAAGAAGAAAGAAAAAATTGATAACTTGTTTTGTGAATTCTGTGAGAAAAGGAATCATCTAACAAAAGACTGTTTCCACTTAAAATCTTATGATTTAAACAGAACAACTGTCATTGTTTCAGCTGAAAGCTGCATTGTTTGTGGAAAAACAAACCACAAAACTCAAGCATGTGTGTATCTCAAAAACTTTGATGTGAAAAAGAATGAGTACATTGCTAAAACATCCTTGAGTCCATCAACATCATCTGTCAAATTCACCAAGAAACAACCAGTGTTTGTGCCAGTTCAAACAGCTGTCACAAAACAGCTGAACCAAACATCTGTCAAAAGAGATGTTCAGGTTACTGATGCACCCCCTGCCAATCAGTTCAGAAAAGGCAAGGAAAAACAGTCCTACCAAAGGATTCCACACGTTTATGAGGCCTACAAAAGGCCCTCTAAACCTAAAGTGACCAGACATCCTTTTGGTTACCAACAGGTGATTGGTCAAGACCCCCAACAGTGGTTAGCAAGAAACAGTACTAAAACTGTCCAAACCCCTGACTTAACCACTGTCCATCAATCTGCATCCATCCCAGACACTGTTGAGACCCCATCCAAAGCCCTGTTGGCTTTGGAAACCCTAATGAACTAATCCTTTTACTTCATGTGCAGGGAGCTTCTGCATGCTTTGATAGTCTTTGGTATGTAGATAGTGGAGGCTCCAGGCACATGACAGGATGTAAAGCCCTCCTCAAAGACTTTAAAATCCATGGAGGGGGTGATATATCCTTTGGGAATAATAGTAAAGGGAAAGTTCTGGGGTCTGGTACAGTGCAGTCTGGAAATGTAAAATTTGAAAATGTCAATCTGATAGACAATCTAAAATTCAACCTTCTGAGTGTGTCCCAAATGAGTGATAAAGGATTTGGTTCATTCTTCACAAAAGACTGTTGTAGGATTGTTGGACCAGAAATGGTCAAAAAGATTGAAGCAATAATCAAAACTGGTCAAACAAAACTTGTTGCTCAAAGAAGTTGCAATGTTTATGTTGTTGATATGTCAAAAGAGTGTCCCAGAGCTGATGCCTGTCTGTTCTCAGCTGCCTCTAACAAAGAGACAGAACTTTGGCACAGAAGGCTGGGGCACACAAATCTTAAGACAATCACTGAAATTTCAAAAAATGGTTTGGTGAGAGGCCTACCACAAAAATTGTTTTCATGTCCTGAACATTGCATTTCCTGTTTAAAAGGAAAACAGCATAAAAGTTCTTATAAGTCCATTGAAGAGTCCAAAACAACCCAGTGTTTGCATATGCTACACATGGATTTGTTTGGCCCAGTTCAAGTCATGAGCCTCAAGAAGAAAAGATATTGTTTGGTTATTGTTGATGACTTTTCTAGGTTTACATGGACTTTCTTTTTACACTCAAAAGATGAGACTGCAGGCATCTTGCAAGACTTTGTGACACAGGTTGAAAAGCAATTTGACCTTCCAGTGAAAAGCTTCAGGAGTGACAATGGCACAGAATTTAAAAATAAGGAGTTGGATGCCTTCTGTGTGAAGAAAGGGATTGTAAGGCAGTACAGCATCCCTAGAACACCAGAGCAGAATGGGGTAGTGGAAAGGAAGAACAGAACTTTGATTGAGGCTGCCAGAACCATGCTTGCTGATTCAGGTTTGCCATTAACTTTCTGGGCAGAGGCAGTAAACACTGCTTGCTATGTCCAGAACAGAGTTTTAATAAACCCCAGGCACAAAAAGACTGCTTATGAAATTCTGTATAAAATCAAACCACTGATCTCTTACTTCAAGGTGTTTGGCTGCCCATGCTTTATTTTGAACCTAAAAGATTCCATTTCAAAATTTGCAGCCAAAATTGATTGTGGTTATCATCTGGGATACTCAACCACTGCCAAGGCCTACAAAGTGTTCAATACACGGACCAAGGCAGTGGAGGAGACTTTGAATGTAAAGTTCAATGAACTTTCATCAATGAAAATCCCAGCAAATCCTGCAGATCTTGAAAAATTTACTTTTGAAAATACTGCTGTTAAGACTAACAATGCAGGTCCATCAGAGGATTCAACACCAGACTATGGGTATGAAATCATCATTCCTCAAAAGTCTGTCAAAATGGGAAGAGCATCAGATGTTCAAAACAACTATCAAAGCTCAACCACTGCTACCTCATCAGTTGTTGACCAAAGTAGCCCATCAACCACTGCTTCCACATCCTCAAACACTGCTGACAAAAGTCCCCAAACAGTGGATAAAAGTCAGCATGTGTCCACCTCATTACCTCCAATTCCACCACCTTTTGAAGCCACTGCTGGATCATCAAAGTCCCCAGCAGTGGTTAGCTCAGATGATACACATCTGTAGCCTTCACCAACAAATGCCATCATACCATACCAAGGAGATTTAATCTTCTTGAGATCTTATCCACCTGATCAAATAAATTGGCAACATAAATGAAGGGGTGCTCACAAGAAGCCAAACCCAAAACATTTGTCTTTTTGCTGGTTTTCTATCACTCCATCAGCTTGTCAAGTACCAAGAGGCACTGAAAGACAACAGCTGGGTAGAAGCCATGCAAGAAGAGCTCCAACAATTTAAAAGACAACAAGTATGGGAGCTTGTACCACTGCCAGAAGAGGTTAGTCCCATTGGCACAAAGTGGGTCTTCAAGAACAAAACAGATGAAAGGGGCATTGTTGTCAAGAATAAAGCCAGGCTGGTGGTTCAAGGTTACAGACAGGAAGAGGGGATTGATTATGATGAAACATTCGCCCCTGTTGCAAGATTGGAAGCCATTAGACTGTTCCTGGCCTTTGCTGTCAACCACAACATGAAGGTGTTTCAAATGGATATCAAAAGTGCTTTCCTCTATGGTACAATTCAAGAAGAGGTATATGTTTGTCAACCTCCAGGCTTTGAGGATCCATTTTATCCAGATCATGTCTACAGGCTAAACAAAGCCTTGTATGGCCTGAAACAAGCACCAAGGGCCTGGTATGAAACTCTTTCCAACTTCCTACTCTCAAATGGTTTCAAAAGAGGTACCATTGATAAAACATTGTTTCTAAAATGGAGAGGGAAGGATTTAATGATTGTCCAGATTTATGTGGATGACATTATTTTTGGAAGCACATGTAACTCAATGTGTGAGCTGCAATGCTTTCTTGGTCTCCAAGTTCAGCAAATGCAAAATGGAACTTTCATTCATCAAAGCAAATATGCTAAAGAACTTTTGAATAAATTTGATATGAATGATTGTAAACCATGCAGCACACCCATGGCAACAAATAAGCTTGTCATGTCTGAAGAAAAGGATGAGCTGATTGACCAAACACTTTATAGAAGCATGATTGGGTCTTTATTGTACCTAACTGCATCTAGACCAGACATCATGTTTGCAACATGTGTCTGTGCAAGAAGTCAATCAGCTCCCAGAAAATCAAATCTCATTGCTGTAAAAAGGATCTTCAGATACATAAAAGGTGCTCCCACACTTGGTATCTGGTATCCAGCTAATGGGAATATCAAGCTTTCAGGCTTTTCAGACAGTGACTTTGCTGGATGTAACACCACAAGGAAGTCCACATCAGGAGGGTGCCAGTTTCTAGGTGATTGCTTAGTTTCATGGCAAAGCAAAAAGCAAGCAGCTATTTCAACATCCACTGCTGAAGCTGAATACATAGCTGCTGTAAGCTGTACAGCCCAACTCCTGTGGCTTCAAAATCAGTTGCTGGATTTTGGTATCACTGCCTTAAAGACACCACTCATGTTGGATAGCCATGCAGCAGAAAATATCATCAAAAATCCAGTTTCCCATTCAACCACCAAACACATCGACATCAGACATCACTTTGTGAGGGATTGCTATGAAAAAGGTTTGATTTCTCTGCATCATGTCCCAACTAAAGACCAGTTGGCAGATGTGCTCACAAAAGCACTTGATACAGCCACCTTTGAAAGCTTGGTCTCTAGAATTGGGATGCTAAACATGGAATAACAAGCAACATCTTGTTTTTCTATGCATAAAAGCATCAAAATGTTTTCAGAAAATCAAAAATCCATCCTTAAAAATAGCCAAAAATGAAATTTTCATTAAAATCCTTAAAAGTCTGCCATAACCACTGTTTGTTCAAAAGTCTGTTCTACTTCAAAGTCTGTCCACTGCTGAAAGCCATCCTCTGTTCTCTCATTTTCTTGATAAACTCTGTTGCTCAAAAGCAGTGTCTTATCCACTGATAGTGAAAATCATCCACTGCTTCCATTTTACCGTTGTAACCACTGCTTTCATCAGTAACTTTCATAAAAGTACTGTCCTTCATTTTTCCTCAGAGTTTGGCATGTGGGCAGTACATAGTGGTCAGTGCTTTTGTAACCGCTGCCACATCAGCCTTCACTTTTTCTTCTATAAAACCCCCACTTCACACCAAAAACAGGGTTTTACTGTCGAATTGAATTCCCAAAAATTCTCTTCTCAAAACAGTTTTTCTTCACATTCCTTCACAAATTTCTTCGATCATCATCTTCAAAATGACAAAATTGAAGCCATCTGCAAAACCCTCCTCCAAATCATCGTCGAAAGCGGCCTCTCAAAAGGCCAATCCCACCGAACTTCCATTCAAACCATCTCACAATCTTCTGGGACTTCTCACAAAACCCAGCACCACAAATACTTTCGACTCCATCATCGCCAAAATGGTTAAATCAAAGTACAAAACTTTGTTAATAGCCGATGCACCAATCTACTTGACAACCCAAAGAGAGTTTTGGAAGAATGCCACCCTTGAAACACAAGGAGACGCTGTAATAGCCATTAACTCTACTCTAAAGGGAAAACCTGTCAAGATTACACCACATTCAATTTCAGAGGTCTTTCAACTCGATGATCAGGAAGGTACAATTTATTTCACTAAAAACGAGTTAAAAATTGACTTCATTGAGAGAGGGTATGCAGACACAATGATGAAGAAAGCTACCTTACAAAAAGGTTTCTTTCCTTCTGCAACAAGGTTTTTATTCCATACCCTCCTCTTATGTGTTTCAAACAAAACCACTTCCTTTAATGAAATACCATTAAAGATTCAAAACCTGGGATATGCAATTCTTCAAGAAGAAAATTTTAATTATTCTCGGGAAATCTTTAATGATTTGGTTAATAATGTTGAAACAAAATCATTCTTACTGTTTCCACGGTTTTTAAGTTATTATTTTGAAAAGAAATTCAGTAAGAATGATGTTGCTGCAATACACCAAGGTGATTATTTTGAAATGAACAGCTTAACTGCTGAAACTTTTACAAGAATGTTAACACCTTGCAAAACACAAGCAGAGGTGCCTGAGTAGAATTTAGCAGTTACAACTGCTCCTCAGGTATCTGCTGCTGAGCCCACTGCTCAAGGTGATCAAAGTGGCAGCACAACTGCTTTGAAACCCACACCTAAAATCACCAAAAAGCCACAGAAAAAGAAAAATTCAAAACCCCCCAAACCAATCAAAAAGGCAACTCTGGAGGATGAGATACCAGAGCAAATGCCTGTGACAACACAAAAGTCACAAGAAACCACTGCTGCTTCTTCCTCACAGCAGTTGGTACAAATATCTCAACCCATAACCAATACTCCTCCTGCTTCTTCACAAAAAGAACAGGTTGTACACATAGGGCCACCACATCATGATGCTCTGAAATCACTCGGTTTCATCATCCACAGCTCAAAGCCCGGGGCAAATCCTGTTTCTACACCAAACCTCACATCCAAAATTCCATCACCAACTAAACTGCTGTTGGATGCAATTGATTTGAACCAGGCACTAAACAGTCCTTCTCAATCACCCATCAATGAGAACATACCTCAACAAATGACTGGGTCTGATGTATCAATCTTTGCAAACCCACCAACACAACCTGAGGAGGTTACACCCCTTGAGTTACAAGTAACTCTCGGTGGTATTCCAAGTGAAGCAGCCACTACAACTGTTGAACCCACTGGTTTACAGTTGGACAGTGGTTACATTAATAAGACTTCCTTGGCGGCAATTCCTTACATAGCACCTCTGCCAACCACCAGTGGATTTATTTATCCGACTGGCAACATCAAAAGGTTGTCAAGTGTTGAAGGAAGAAGACCCCAGTACCAAGACAAAGGGGCATCAGTGGTTAGTGTTTGGAGTACACTCCCTACCTCAACCACTGATAAAACCACTGTTAGTGGGAAATCAGATGATCCCATTAAATTGGGTGATGATTTAAAATATCAGGATTTGACGGAACGAGTTGAAAAATTGGATACATCTGTTGCAGATCTTAAAAATATGCTACAACAGGTGTTGAAAATACAAAAGATGCAATCCACTGCTGTTCCACCTCAAGCACCTGCTCCACCATAAGCTTTTGCTACAAATGAGCTCTGGAACCTTTTCCAACCTTTTCTCCAACAACAACAACAAATGGCTGCTCAGCAACATGAAATACATGTACAAAAGTTGAGAACCATCATGGAGTCTAGGTACAAGAACACTCAAGCAGATATTAAGGCAATCAAGGCCCACTTATTGGAAACCACTGGCACTGCTCCTCCAACAGTACTTTTCATTGATCAACTCCCAGAAGATAATGCCAAAAAGGGGGAGAAAATTCAGGAGTGGAAGAAGAAGGTTGATGGTAGTAAAAATTCCTTGAACCTGAAAGGGATACTATGACCAGAAAAATTCTTGTGCCAGATGGTAGTAAAAAGGTTGATGCTACTCAAGAAGCACTTGATGAAGGAGTAGCAAGTGTAAAGAAGGATAGATTGGCAAAGGATATTTCAAGGTGGAATGAGGAGAAAAGAGCTTTTATGGAGCTGAATGCGCAGGGTTGTTCTGGATCAAAGGATTCTAAAAATCCTAAGACAAAAAGGAAACCTAAGTCCATCCCATCCAGTATTCCAAAGCATATTCCAAAACCACCATCCAAAAGCCATCAGCATCAAACCTCCATCCAAACAGCTGTTGTAACTCCTGTTGTATCAACTACTGCTGGTACTTCAGTGGTTTCAACATCTGTTCTCACTTCAACACACACCACTTCAACACACACCACAACCACTACTTTACCACCACCACTGTCACCACCAAAAACAATCTCACCACCATTTTCACCTGCTGACAAAAAGCAGAAGACAACAGATGTTATAACATCTGTTGTAATGACAACAGTGGTTGAAACACCAGTTGTTTCAACAGCTGTTAGTCAATCACAAACCACTGCCACTAAATCGACCACCACTGCTTCGCCTAAAACATCATCAGTCCCTCCTCAACCAAAAAGGAGAAGGCTAATTCTAAAAGATGATGACACATCTCCACCACCAACATCTTCAAAATCCCTGTCACTTGTCACAATTCCAAAACCCATACCTCTCTCTTCAGCTCAAATTTTAAAGCCATTACCTCCTGCTGGTGTCTCATTTCCTCTGGAACTCATTGCAGTCAGGGAAGAAATCAAATCTTTTTACTATGAGGATGACCCAGTTAAAAGGAGTTTGCCATCAGTTGCAGTATATCCCAGGCCTAACAATATTGAAGAATACTTGAAACTCAAGGCCAAGCAAGCAGAGGATATTGCAATCAAAAACAGAAAAGGGAAATCTGATAGAGAATTTCAGCAAAACTATCAGTTTTTACTCTCACAGGTCAATGCTATGGAACGATTTGCTAAAAATGTATGTCAGCAAATTTCAGAAAGGGCAGATAAGTCCCTGAGAAAAGACTACCTTGAGAACATCATGACCTACAAGAAATACAAGGGGAAGAAACACATGTACAAAAACTGGACCATTGCTGAGCTTGAAAAAGAAGCAGCCAGGATTCAAGAAATGATTAAAAATAAGGTCAAGCAGACTCCTCCTGAAAAGTTTAAACAGTTTGAAGCTGATAAGGCATTAGAGTTGAAGAGAATGAAAGAAGAGTTGATAGCTGCTGATTATGGGTCAAAGAACTCAGTGACAAAGTGGGGAGAAGATAGGGTCAGGGCAACCTACAAAAGCTTAGAGGAACTTAGAAAGAAAGATCCAAGAGTTCCACAAAAGCCTGACTACTCCAAAGCAGAGGTCTCAAAAAGACCACCAAAGCTGCAAGTTAAAAGAACCACTGCTCCAGCTGGTGCTGCCATCTACAAAAGAAGGAGTAAAAACCAGTCAGGTGCTGAATCAATTCAAGATCTAAAAGCTGGGAGTGCTATAGTGAAAGCAGGCCTTAAATTAATGATAAAAGAAGATCTTGAATTAGAACAAACTGCAAGTACTGCTCAGCCAGTCATGAATAGGCCAGCCTCACCAAATACCTCTGCAAATAAACATCTCCCAAGAAACCCACCAGGCTCAAAAATACAAAAGTGGGAAACTGACAAACAGACCTGCGTATTGACTTTGCTCAGGTCTGGTGGAGAAGTGAAGAAAATATCAAGGGAACAAGCTCTTGGCCTGAGTCTTGAAGATTTGCAGGATCTCCTTGATCTTCCACTTAGCAGGGATGATGAAGACACAGATGCCCTAGACTTTGAACTACAATTTAAAGGTCAGATAAGGGAACTGCTGATGAGGCAATAAACACTCCACAATAATGAAGAGTTTTGGCATTATCTATTTCAGGGGGAGATTGTTGGGATTGATCCCTACCAAGAGGAACAGATAATTAAAGCCAAAACTGGATCAGAGCAGTGGATCCAGAATAAGCAGACGTTTACAGTTGGTTAAATTCAAGTCTCTCCCCTTGATAGTGATTTCAACATCTGCTGACCTCCTATCTGCTAATCGTGCAAACTGCTGACCTACAACTGCTGTTTCAAGTAAAGGTCTGATGGAAGACTAAAGCCCTGCTGCTCAATCTACTGCTTTGGTTCAAGCACTGCTGATCCGGACAAGTACTGCTGGGTTCACAGCAGTGGAAGGATGCAGCAGTTGTTTATTCTATCTTTATGTAATGTATTGTATTAAGCAATAGTTAGTATAGCAGTGTTTGTATAGATCAGAAGTTAGAGTTTGTTAGGAGGTTAGATGTCACTTTCATGGTGACGTCAGCATTAGATGCTCAGTGGTTTGCTAGTGCCTATAAATAGAACAGTGCTCTGTACTGTTCTATTAGCTCTTTTGCAAACTTGTTTTCCTGCACGAACAAACGCTGAGCTCTGGCTGAGGGGGAGTTTGTATTAAGCATTACATTGTAATCGTTGTTGAAACTTAATTCAATCTTTCGGTTCTATGTTGAAAATGTCTTGATCAAAGCAATACTCTCGTTTGATTGTATGCAAAGTTTGTTTCCATATTAATTCCGCTACACAACTCTTTAATTTCCATCTGAATTTCAAACGTAAAATACAATCAAAACCAAACTCAGATCCATCACTAAACGGTTCGTATAACATTATACGGGTCGTATAACGTTATATGAGGTTTGGGTCGTATAACATTCTATACGGGTCGTATAATGTTATACGATCCGTATACATGAAGGAAAAAATAAACATTCTCTGACATTTTTTTGTTCAACAATCATTTATACGGCTCGTATAACT